>JAZEWT010000029.1:7710097-7722777 GCA_036362905.1 Mordacia mordax
CTGTCTGCTCGCTTTTCACTTGTCCACAGCGAGCATGCTTGTGGGATTTTACGTCTGATTGTAGCTGAGTAGCTTCCTCGTGTCTGGAGTCGAGTGACGGACGGTGTCAATAACTCATCCGCGCGCAAGTTATTTGTGGTCGCGTCTCCGGGCTCCTGACATCCAACGCGGTGCAGCGTTGAGTAGCGCTGCCACCTCGCACAAAGAACCCGGGTTAGATTCCGGTCAAGGGTACCTTTCTGTGTGGAGTTTGCATGTTCTCTCCGTGTCTGCATGGGTTTTCGCCGAGTACTTCGGTTTTCTACCACAGTCCAAAGACACGCCGCTGCTGCGTAGTTTAATTAGCCTGTTGAGTAATTTTCCCCGATATCCTGCGATAGACTGGCGTCCAATCCTCTGTATAGCCCTGCCTTACGCTGTCTGATTACCCCTCTCTGCTGGACAACTGTTAAAAAAAGAGTTATTAGCTCAACGGTTCCGGCTTAAAAACTCACCGATCGCGCACATAGTGCTGACGGCTCTCCTCGAAGGTACTGATGGAACGCAATCACGCAGGCACCCACTGACCATTGGTGTGAACCATCAACTCACCTCCTCCGCTGGCGTGACTAATCATCTCACCGACTGGTGTAAGTCATCAACTCACTCAGTCACCAAATCACCCAGGCACTCAGCACTCGTGTAAACCCGACATTCCCAAGCCATCAGCGGGCCGCCCCCGAGCGCTCGGTGGAGACTCGAGCGGGCTGAGCGAGGCTCGAGGCGCGCGGGATTGCGGATCCTGCCGCCACGTGGTGACGTGCGTGGGAGGGGGGTGACGTCACGGGGTCGCGCGCGCGCGCGGAGTTCCGGCCACGCTGAGGAGAGATGGCGGCGCGGGGCGGCGGAGTGCGGCTCCTGAGCGACGGTGACTGCCGCTGCCCCTGCCCCTGCCGCTGCCCCTGCCCCTGCCGCTGCCCCTGCCGCTGCCCCTGCCGCCGCCGCCCCTGCCGCCGCCGCCCCTGCCGCCGCTGCCGCCGCTGCCCCCTCGCGCTGCTGCTACCCTCTCTGCTCTTCTCCGCGCGCTGCCCTCGTTGTCGTTAGTGTTGCCACCTCGGAGACACAGACCCGGGACGTGCACGCGTTGAAGGGAGTGAGAGAGAACTGTACTTCGTGTAACCGGACACAAACCCGGACATGGGGACGACAGTCGTTCCAGGGAAACATTCACATTTACCGGGAAGGCTGCCGGCCTCAAAAAGGAGGACAATCCTGAAAAATCCAGGACGGGTGGCAACCAGAGTTGTGCTGCCCTCCCTGCTGCTCTGCTCACTGTGCTGTCCTCGCAACAATGTGCTACTCCCCTCACGACTGCCCTCGACTGACTTCACTCGACTGCCCTCACTGTCGTCTCTTGACTAACTGCCCTCCTTGCTGCCCTCTCCACCCTCTTGGTTGTGTCACGAATAACCTCGGACCCATTAACTTTGCTCAAGGTACAGAAGCGTAATTAGGAACGAAAGCTGAAGTAAGATCTGAAGACGGTCTTGGTGTTATGCAGATACAGTTGGCACTTATGAAGGATTCCAACTGAGTACTCTCAGTGCGGACATTACAAACATTTGCGCCATTATACAGCATTGTGATGTGCTGTGTAGTGTTTTTGCATGTGGAGGGATCGGAGCGGCAAGGTGGCCCAGTAGGTAGCGCTGTCGCCTCACAGCAAGAAGGTCCCGGGTTCGAGTCTCGGCTCGGGTGTCTTTCTGTGTGGAGTTTGCGAGCTTCTCTCCCCGTGTCCGCGTGGGTTTTCGCCGGGCACTCCGGTTTCCTCTCGCAGTCCAAAAAAACACGCTACTGCATAGGTTAATTGGCTTGCAGACGAAATTGCCCGCAGTTCCCGGTGATGGACTGGCGTCCCATCCTGTCTTGCGCCCTGTGTCTGCCGGGATAGGCTCCTGCTCACCGCGACCCTGTACACGATTAAGCGGTTGCTGACAATGAGATGAGATGCGGAGGGATCGATCGTCTTGACTGCACGTGTACCTGTAGGCCAGCCACGCACACTGTTTTGATATCACTGGCAGTGAGGGTGCTGTACATTTCGGTTAAACCCTTTGGACCGTTCAGAGTTGGTGGATCACGCAGCCGTGTTGTGAAACTCCCCGTGAGCGTCGAGGAGGAACTGGCCACGAGAAGGCAGCACACCAATCGTGGACTTATCGCCATCTGTTTGCATCTGTACGGGGATTACGTGTTGTCCCTTCGTGCAGGGTGTGAGGTTTGTCTCCGGGTGCTTCGGTTTCCTGCACGGTGGCGCAGTGAGTAGGGATGCAGCCTCACAGCGAGTTCCCCAGTTCTATTCCCAGCTCTGGTGCCGCTGTTCTGCCTGGAATTTTCACGTTATCCCCGTATCCGCGTGGGCTGTGGCTGGGTACTCCGGTTTTCTCCCGCACCGAAAAGACACGCCTAGGTTAATTGTACTAAGTTGCCCTTGGACCCCTAAAACATTGTAACTTGTTTTACCCCTCCTCGCTAGACAACTTATAAAGAGCTACATTGCTCAACGGTTCTTTCCAGCTTACATTAAAACCGACTGACGCTTGTATAATAAACACTCAACATTAAACGGTTAACAACGTTACTAATCAAAACTCAGTATGGTAACGCCAAGATCCTCCTGAGGAGTGCTACGACTCGCCACGGCTCTCGTGGATAAATAATAAAAAAATATTCCACGTGTTGCATCTCACGGATGTCATTGACAATAGCGACGATGACGACGAAGGTGATGGTAGTGATGATGGCGATGTTGACGGTGATGATGTTGGTCCCTGCGCAGACTCGTACCGGGACTTTGCGAGCGAGGAGTTTGACGTGCGCGGCTACACGACGCGCGCGCTCCAGGGCGCCGACACCGCCTCGCAGCTCGCCCGCCTCGCCCACGGAGTGGCACTGCTCGACGCAGAGCTACGGGCACAGGTGAGTGGGGGGGGGCGGGTGAGGGGAGCGGGTGAAGGGATAGGTAGATTGATATATATTTATTATTTCAGCAGAAAAAGTACCCAGTGAGCTTGCAAGCTCTGGATGTGGCATTCCTGCGACAACAAACTTCCAAAATTACCAACAACGGCATAAAACAAATCAAAGGCAGGTAAACCTACAGCAACACTCGGATAAAATGAGATTATAAACACAAACGTAATCAGTAACATCTAGGATTGCACAAATAAGCAAGCCCACAACACGAACTTGTACAAAGATGAACCCAGCTGAAATCATAAAATAAACAGTAGCACTCAAAAATACACAGCTCAATTTAAAAAACAAGACAAAAGTGAAACAGTGCAACAATGACATGGGAACTCTTTTTGTATAGCACAACAAAGGAAGGTGCATGTACAACCCTTCAAAAAGAACAATCAATTTATGCAAACACACGAGGGCTGAAATGTTGAGCCCTCGTGTGCTCAAGTGAGATTTAAAGTAACTCATATGTTATTGACTAGTTTTAAGCTGATGGCAATATTGTTCCAAATGTGAGGGGCAGCCACCACAAAAGCTTTTTCTTCGATTTTTTTATGTTCCCTGCTGGGTACTCTGGTTTCTTTCCACCATCCAAAGACATGCTGCTGCCTCGGTTCATGGGCGTGCTGATGAAATTGCCATAAAAAGTTTGCCCTGCGATGTACTGGCATCACATCCTGCCTTGTGCCCTCTGTCAGCCGGAATAGGCCCCCACGAACTTGTACAGGATTAAGGGGGGTATTGATAATGAATTAATCTAGGAACATTAAGCAAATATTAGTTTGAGTGTTTAAGATTAGAGTGGCTGTATGAACAACGAATCCATCAAATATTTCCCGAATTGATAAGTAGAACCTTAAGTATAAATAAGGCCCAGTGAATATTTCTACATTAATTTTGAGCCAACATACAAATAAGAATGATGGGCTCTGCAGGGGGCATCCAAAGCGAATCTAGGAGCAGAATGATGTAAAAGGCTAAGTATATTTAATATAGTACTAGATGTCGGTTGATAGCTAATGTCGCAATAATCAAGCATTGATAGAATAGTCACGCTTATGAAGATGAAGGTTCATGTTTCGAGAAAGCCTATTGTCGTTTTAATCTTCTTGGCAATATAGTCAATGAATTTTAACGTTGAGTCTAATGTGAAGCCAAGGTATTGTATTTCTAAGCTTGTTCAATTTCTTGGTTTTCTAGTGTATATAATGGAAGTGGTGATTTGGATCTCTTTTTTTATCGAGAAAAACATTCATGTAGTTTTATTGGCATTAAGGACAAGTTTAGGTGAGAGAAGCTGGATTTACAGGATAATGCAGTCCTCTTGTAAATTATGAACAGAGTCTTTCAGGGAATCTCCAACCACCAGCAGCAATGTCGTCTACAAAATATTGATATTGGAGTCAGTGAGGTGCCCAGCTCATTGATTAGTGGAGAGAATAGTAATGGTTCAAGAGTGGAACCTTGTGGTACACCCTTTGTAATTTAAATTTTGTTGGACATCAGGTTATTAATGGAAATGGCCTGGTTATGTATGTATATGTAACCCTTAAACCAGCATACCGTGTGACAAGATAATTGAAGACTTAAGAGTCTAAGATAGTATTGGGACCTACTGTGTCAAACGCGTTTGACAAGTCTAGGAATAGAGTGGCATAGCTTGGTTTGTTTTACATAGCGCTTAAAACAATGTGTAGAATCCAATACTGTCGAGGTTGTGCAGTATATTTTACGAAAGCCTGATTGTTTTGGATGTAATAAATTATTTATGGAGATAAAATGTGTAATCTGTGTGAGAAAATGTTGAATATTTTAACCACGGGAGATAGAATAGAATTGGTTTGTAATTATGATAATCTACAGACCCTCCTTAATAAGGAGGATGAATGAGAGTGGTTTTCGATTAAGCCGGGACTCTAGCTTCTTGAATAGATCGGTTAAAGATGTGGGTTATAGGCTTAAAATTTACAACCGCCATTGTAACTAGAACAAACAGTGGAAGGTGATTATTCCCAGTCGAGGCCGTGGTTTTCATAGAGGCCAACTGACTCAGGACATGCAGATCTTTGACTGGTTCAAAGTTAAATTCTTTCCGTGGAAAATTAGTTTCGTTACAAAATATTTCGCCTGATGTATATGATGAGCTTGATGCACGATTTCTGGAATGATATACATGCTCCAATATATGACTACCTGCAGAGAAGTGAAAATTAAGGCCATTTACAAAAATTAAAGCCATATCTTGTATCCTGTATGGAGTTTTCCATCATCGAAAGGTTGTATGTGATTGTTAGACGTAAACTTATTTTGAATTATTTTCATGGTGCAGACAAAACCACTTAGGGTTTTCATGTGAAGCCACGAGGGTATTCCAGACATAATCTCCTTCAGCATTTCACACCAACTTATTGCAACGGTTGCGCAAGATTCTGTACTGCCATCAGTTTTTGTTGAGGTTACTCTTTGTTGCTGATTTCCATGCTGCATCTCTGGTCCTCATGAGGATGGTAAGTTATGGGTCAAACCGAGGTAGCCGGTTTCCTCTTATTTGTAATTTTTTTACAAATATGTCCAGGCTGGATCCAGGAATAGAATTTTGTACACAGATTCCCAGTCGGTATGGAATACATCATGTGTTAATGCCTGAATGTCAACATTTTTGATGCAACCTTTCAGGATACATTTTGGGTGAGCTTTAGGTCTCTGTGATAATCTAACGATTATTGAGTTATCACAGAGGTAGTTGCCTGAACACCAACAGCAGAACATGTATGAGTACCTTTTTGCTGGTACAAAGATGTAATTAAAAACATTTTTGTACCATTTCTGGCAATAGGTTAGGCCTTAGTGGGTCAGTTTATCTTTTAAAAAAGGTTGAATTCGTTTGCAATGGACAGAGCCTCATTTGGATGAGGAAGGGGACGAAGGCGGGCGAGGGGCCAGACGCTGTGCTCTGTGTGTACTGTCTGTGTACAGGCTGTGTGTGTGGTGGTTGTGTGTTCTATGAGAACTGGCTGTTTGCTCTTGCGTGTAATGGCTATGTGCTCTGTGTGTACGGGCTGTGTGTACAGGCTGTGTGTGCTCTGTGTTTTCGCTTTGTGTACTGGTTGTGTGTACAGGCTGTGTGCGTTGTTTGTTTAATGTTGGTTGTGACAAATATTTGAGTCCTGGGTTGGGACACAGTGCCCCCTTGTGGAATCAAACCGACATTGTCAGCCTTGAATGGAGACCCTGCCCGACCTGGCCTTAATTCACACCACCCTACATTACACAGCACTGTTGACCCCGGCCCCACCCGCGTGAACTTGCTTGACCTAGCGAACCTTGCTGGACCAGGCTTTACTTGACCGGAGCTTATAGAATCTTACCTGGCCCCGACCTGATGCCACCCAATCCGTTGTGAACCCATTCTCCTGCACCTGGCCCAGTAGGACCCTGCTCTGCCCAGAGGTGGATCGAGAGATTTCCCAAGGGAGGAGGGGACGGGGCTGGTGGGTGATCACCCCCAGACCCACCTCCACGTTACCCATCTCACCCGACCCAAGTCCGACCCGACTGTGTTTCTGTGTTGCAGGTGTCTGATAGACATGAGGACCTCCTGGCCCAAGCGACAGGCATCGAATCCCTGGAGGGTGAGGTCACACTGTGTATTATCCCGGTGGATTATTCTACCGGGCTCATGCGCACAGAGTGTACGGGTGTAGCTACTACAGTGCTACCTCCTATATAACCCTGGTTACATTTATCCCTGTTTCCTGAAGCCCCGTTTCCATTTAATGCCGTTTGCCCTAGAGGGAACACGAGATCACGCTGGGTGTGCTTTCCTCCGTGAAGCTAAGCTCACAGTACAGTTTATCTGAATTATCGTTATCTCATCTCATCTCATTGTCAGAAACAGCTTCGTCCTGTACAGGGTCGCGGTTAGCCGGAGCCTATCCCGGCAGACACAGGGCGCAAGGCAGGGATATACCCACGATGGGACGCCGGTCCATCACCGGGCACTGCAGGCAATTTAGTCTGCAAGCCAATCAACCTATGTAGCAGCATGTTTTTTGGACTGTGGAAGGAAACCGGAGTGTCCGGCAAAAATCCACGCAAACACGGAGAGAACATGCAAACTCCACACAAGAAAGGCACCCGAACCGAGATTCGAACCCGGGTCCTTTTTGCTGTGAGGCGACAGCGCTACCCACTGGGCCACGGTGCCGCCCAATTATCGTTATCATTCACCGTATAATTGTAATTCATACAGAGCATTCGTAACCATCGGAAAATGTCCCACTTTAGAGACATTGCCTATAGCGTTGTGTTGCCTCTGTATCAACACAGGGGGGCACGGTGGTGCTGCGAGTAGCACTGCAGTCTCACACCACGATGGCACTCGGTTGGACTCGTTGCTCGGTTTCCTTGATGTGTGGAGTTTGCGTGTTCTCCCTGTGTCCGCTCGGGTTTGTGAGTGCGTAGCACGGAGTAGAGTGAGATGAGAGAGGAGAGGTAGGAGAGATCGTGGAGGGCAGTGGAGTGACATGAGAGGGGAGAGGTTGGTACGGTGAGCACAATGTTGAATTTGATCTGGGATTGAATTGGGTGCCGGAGGAGAGATTAGTCTCCCAGTTACGGTGGAGGTGAGGTAAAAGGAGGGGTATGGAGGTGAGGGCAGGCGAAGGAGGTGTCTCCTGTTACTTATTCAATGCTGTCTTTTTTTGTGTTACAGGCGTGCTGCAGATGATGCAGACCCGGATTTCTGCTCTGCAGTCTGCAGTGGACAGGTGCTCGCACAGTGCAGAACCAGCGGGGCGCTTGCACGGCACGCCAGCGCCCTGCCCATCGTTAGCGACATCGTCCGCGTTGTCCTTGTCATCACCATCATCATCGCAAACTTAATGTTGACCACAATCATCATCAATATCATCGTCGCAAGAGTCTTGAAATCGTCACAGCACGCATCATCACAAACATCGTGCTCAGCTCCATCGTTATTAAAATATCTCAGGCTTGAGTTCGACACCTTCAATGCGGTTATCAATGTTTGCAGACTCACAGTTTCATCTCCGCCCACACTGTGTCCACTCATCCACCCAGTCACATACTGACTCACTCAGCCCTTCACTCATTTAACTGCTTACCCACACTGTGTAAAACACACTAACTCACTTACCTACTCTAAGACCCATTCACTCATCCACTCACCCTCTCACTCACCCACACACTGAATCACCCACACATCACCCACTGTAAATGTGTGTGTAGGTGTATCCGTATGTATGTTGGGGTGTAGTGATTAGCGTACTGCACGACAAACCTAATGACCCGAGTTCGACTCCTGCTCACGGCCAACACCAGTGCCGATTTTGTGAACCAATCCTCAACCTTCCCTAAGTCGACTCAGCCTCAAATGAGTACCTAGTGCGGTATGTAAACATTGCTACTAGGGAGACAAAGGCGGCCGGGTGTGCCATTGGTCACCCACCTTCTCATGTGCCAGGCCAGCCTTCATATGTGCTTCTCACAAACAGCACTTGACCCTATAGTCTCTTAAGGCTACATGGGGTGCTTTATCTCTGTTTCAGGATTCGCGTGAAGATTGTTGAACCGTACAACAAGATCGTGGCTCGTACCGCACAGCTCGCGCGGTTGCAGGTGAGCGCACGCACTACAATGTTCGCCAAACTAAGAATCACCGCACTGATAACCACTCTACTGCTCACCACTTTATTGCTCACCACTTTATTGCTAACCACATTGCTCACCACACCGCTCACCATGCTAATGCTTACCACACCGCTCACCACATTAATGCTCACCACACTCCCCACACGACGACTTGCCCGACTACTCAACATGTTATTTACCCTCGCTCTTACTGTATGAATCACCACTGACGCTACCGCTCACCCTACTGCTCACCCCAATACTCACCACTCACATTTGGTGTTTCACCTCTTATTGAATTTAAAACCCTTTTAATTGATACTATCATTTCTCAACCCTTTGACACACCACCTACTTACCCAGTATTATCGACTGCCAATTTCCTTCAATCATAATCCCAATCATTTTTTCCCTTACAATTGTTTTTAATTTTTATTTACGCATTGCTGCTTTGATTGCGTTATTGTTTACTGTACAGCACCGTGAGTACCTATTGATAGGCGTTTATTAAGCTGAATAAATAATTTAAATTTATGTGCCTGTGAGTACGTACGTGCACGCAGGTACACACGTGAACACACACGTGTACACTACGCATGCATACACGAAGTGCTCACCAACAGCACTCGCCTCAACAGCCTGCGGGATCCACGCAGGGGGCCCGCAGGCTGTGTGTGCGACGCTATTTGCGTCGCCTCGCCTGCCTTCTCTGTACCCGCAGGTGGCATGCGACTCAACGTCGCCCGCGTGTGCCCGCAGGCTGCGTGTGACTCCACCTCACCCACGTGCCGTGTGCGCCCACAGGCGGCGTGCGACCTGCTGCGCCGCATTATCCGCATCCTGTACCTGGGCAAGCGGCTGCAGGCGCAGCTGCAGGGCGGCTCTCGTGAAATCAGCAAAGCGGCGCAGTCGCTCAACGAGCTTGGTGAGCGCAGGGTAACGGGTGGGCAACGAGTAACCAGTCAACAACCGGTGAACAAGTCCACAACAGGCGAATGAGTCCACGACGGGCGAATGAGTCAGCGGGCTAAAGTGTTAATAGGCTAACGAGTCGGGGCCTCGTGAGTGGTTACCACTAACGAGTGTGATAGTGCCAACCAGCGGGCACTGTTAATGAGTTGGAGCTACTGATGAGCGGCGCTGCGGTGCCAGCGCTGCTGGCGGTACCGAAGACGCGGAAGGGTCCTCACGGCACCGTGGGGGCGCCGCTGGCGGTCGGGGGAATGGCCGCTGTCGAGCCCGTTCCTCTGTCTAGGCTGCCTCAATCCTCAGTTTTAAATTAAGCTGGAAGGAAGCATTGAGCTAAGTAGCTCTTTTTAACAGTTGACCAGCATCGAGGGGTAGGGAAATTACAACATCTCGGAGCATCGGAGGCAAATTAGTCACCAGGATCATGAACCTGGGCAGCAGCAGAAATAGCAGCGTGTCTTTGGATTCAGCCACGAGGGGGCTGTGCTGGATGCGCGATGATGGATTGCCGATGCAGTAAAGTTGTTGATTTCACAGTGATAGCCATAGACTCACATAGAGACGCGTAGACTCAAAAAGCAACTCGTAGGCTCACATAGCAAATCATATACTCACATAGAGACCCATAATAATAATATAATATTTGCACTTCTGGAGCGCTTTTCACCCGAGGGTCACAAAGCGCTGCACAGAGCTGTGGAGAGAACGGCATGTCAACAACATCAGAGTAGATAATTTAAAGTAAAGTAATGGATATAAATCAATGAAGCATGTAAAATAACAAATACTTTTATTGTTAAACAACTAAGTAAAGGAATAAGTGTTCCTGAGCAGGCACAGGTCAACAGCGCTCCATCATCCAAGCGCACAGCAGTGAACATCAACAGTCCGAGCCAGAGGACTTCAAGGCCTTACGAAACAAGTCAGCCTTAAGACGGGATTTGAAGATGCCCAGGGACTCAGCTGACCAAATTTCCAATGGAAGGGCATTCCAGAGTCTGGGAGCAGCATGTGAGAAGTCTCTGTCACCCATCAAATGGAGGTGTTATCTGGGCACATGCAGCAAAACCCTTATTGGAGGATCGAAGTTGTGTTGAGGAGGGTACCTGAAGTAGGTTAGGGATGTATGTGGGAGCTGTGCTAGTAAGAGCCTTGTAGTTGAGGGGGATCTTGAATTCAATCCTGTATTTAACCAGTAGCCAGTAGAGAGACACCAGCACTGGGATATGTGATTGTGGACGGGTGTGCGGGTGAAAACTCAGCTGCCGCATGCTGGAAATGTTGAAGACGATTGATCAGGTAGGCAGGGATGCCTGGGAGTAGTGCATTGCAATGATCGATTTATGAGGACATGAAGATGTGTATTAGCTTCTCAGCGTCAGAGGGTGACAGGATGTTGTGCAGTTTGGCCATGTTTCTAAAAAAGGCTGCCTTTATCACCTTGTTGATGTGTCTCTCGAACGTGAGTGAGGAATCTATAATCACTGCTAGACTCCGGAATGCCTTAGCAACTTCAGTGGCCTGGTCGTCAAGCATCCAATCGATGGGTTCAGCCTTGAACAATTGGTGCAGGGTTCTAACAAGCAAAACTTCTTCTTTGTCGCCATTTAGTTTTAGGAAAGTTCAATTGAGTCAGGCCCTCACAGTTGACAGTGAGAACAACATGCAAGGACCAGACATATTGATGGATGCGTGAATATAGATTTGCATGTCATTGGCATAAAGCGATGGTAGCTGAGATTGAGGCTGCGCAGGATATAGCCAAGTGGTTTTATGTAGATGCTGAATAGGAATGAGCCGAGGCCTGAACCCTGAGGAACTCCAGACAAAACAGGATGGATCTCTGAGTTACATCCTCCGAAACTGATGAATGGCTTCCGGTCGGACAGGTAGGAGCTCAGCCAGTCCAGGGTACAGCCAGAGACCCCAATTCCCTCCAGTCGCTCCAGTAAGCTATGCTCAGGGCCAGAGATCCATAGACTCCCGTAGAGACCCATAGACTCGCAGAGATACACATAGACTCACATAGCAAACCATCGACTCACATAGCAAACCATGGACCTACATAGAGACCCATACACTCACATAATAATAATATAATCAAGTAACAAAAAAAGGAATACTTGTTTTTGTACGCAATATCCAGATGACTCTTGCATTTCGAGACTGATGGATTGAGATGACCTAGAGAGGTATTCATCTAGCAGTTGATTGATCATGGCTAAAAATGAAACAGACTCACATAGACGCATAGACTCACATAGCAACCCATAGACTCACATAGCAAACCATAGACTCGCATAGAGACCAATACACTCGCATAATAATATTTGCTCTTCCAAAGCGCTTTTCACTTGTGGGTCACAAAGCGCTGCACAGAGCCGTGGAAAGAGCGGCATATCAACAACAACATCAGAGTAGACCATTTAAAGTAAAATGGGTATAAATGAACGAAGGACATAAAATAACAGCTAAAATAATTCAACAAAAATAGGAAGGAATGTGTTGCTGGGCAGGTGCAGGTCGACAGCAAGCCATCATCCAAGCACAACCAGTGAGCAGCATCAACAGTCCTAGCCAGAGGACTTCAATGCCTTAGTGGAGGCCCACAGATTAGTAGAGACGCATAGGCTCACTGAGACACGTAGACTCACTCAAGATACCCATCGACCAGCATAGAAAACCTTAGACTCGCACAGACACACATGGACTTGTACAGCGACCCACACACTCACAAAGAGGCTCGCCATACTGCTCCCACTATCACTCCTCACACTACTCACATGTTTGCATGCGTGAACACATGGGGATTTATGATGCAGTGGTTATTGCACTATGTTTTGAACCCATATACTGGAGTACAATCTCTGCTCATGGTAAGATACCTTTGACGATATTCATTACCAAGTCCTGGGTCTCCCCTGGGTTGATTCTGCCTCAGATAAGTAGCGATTACAGTGAATAGTAAGGCAATAGGGAGCTAAAGGCGGTTGGGCATAGTGCTAGTCACCCACACCCTGATGCTCCATGCCATCCTACAAAGGTGTTGCCCCAAC
>JAZEWT010000029.1:7802072-7827758 GCA_036362905.1 Mordacia mordax
TACTTCTTCACGCACACACGGGTTCACCGTTTCCTCACGGAGACACGGGGTCACTCTGCCTGCTGTATGTGGGATCTTTGTGACCCCTGCCAATCTCCCGCTCCCCTAACAGAGAGTGGACTGGTCCGTGGCTCGGTACTCACAGTGGATGGACGACCACCCGAGCCAGAGGGACCGACTCACCTTCATCAGGTACGTGAGCGCTGAGCCCATCACACGCACGTCCTGTTGACGTGTGGCTGAACGCAACTCCCCCACACGCCCGCCCACCAATGTTCATCCAAATACCGGTGAAAACCATTCTCAATCCCTTTATCTCACGGATCCTATCTGGATAGTTGTTTGCTGTTCCAATAAATATCAGAGCTATGTCACCTGTCCATCACTCCTGGTAGAGTCTCTTAGGTGAGCATGTCTGGGGAAAGGTTCTGGACAAATTCTGATCTTTAAACCCTCTGACGAACGGAGGTTGGATAGATAGATGTTTATTACAGCATAAAATATGCAGTGAGTTTGCACAGTTTGTATGTGGGATTCCTGAAATACAATAAATGTTCAGGAAGGGCATGTAGCTTTAAAATTCTGCACCAATACCCCACCATTAGGGGGCGGCTGGCCCATCCAGGTCACAATGACGCAGTGAGTGGCGCTGCTGCCTCGCAGCAAGAAGGGTTCGATTCCCGTCTCAGGTGCCTTTCTGTGTGGAGTTTGTGTTCTCTCCCCGCGTTTGCATCGGTTTTCACCGGGCACTCCGGTTTCTTCCTACCGTCTAGACTCTAGAGACACACTGCTGCCTAGGTTAAATGGCCTATTGAGTAAATTGCCCCCCAGTGCCTTGTGATGTACTGGCGTCACAATCTCGGTATTGCCCCACCTTGCGCCCTCTGTCTGCCAGGATAGGCTCTGGCTCCCTGTGACCCTGCACAGCATTAAGTGGACATTGATACTGATGATGACCAACAACCATATCTAATCTCTACGATGAACTTTGTAATCCTCCTAAGGCCACTTTTCTCCACACTCCCATCTGTGGAGCAACTTCCCTGACCAGGCCTCATCGGTAAATCTGTGGATCCACAAATGGAACTCACGGGAAGTTACAAACAGGTTCCTCGTGACAAACCCCGCTCGTCGACCTACTGCGTTTGAGCTCACATGGTGGGCATGGGCCTTGCTAAAACGGGTTCAGGACAGGCCAAGGCCCCTCCAATGCTGGGGCCTCAGCATTAACCCACTGTGTCCTTGTAGAGAGATAGGGACAGACAGTGCTGCACATCATCGAGTAGTGGCCCTTCATTAAGAGCTGGTTAAAACAGCCTTAAATTCGAGAATAGGCATTCACTAAATATCATAAATCATGTGCCACCCTGCTGTGTGACTGTCATGAACAGCTTTACCTCTGATGTGTGATGATGATGATGATTTATGTTGCACCAAATTGTGAAAACAATGCTGCAAGGGCACAGCTGGCGAGGTCATCTTGGTGAGTCAACCCCATAGCACCTGGGTCTGTCACTTGACCTGCACATAGCCAGGCGCAGCAGTCAACCCACAGCATCAGAGTCTCCCCTGTTACCCCTCCCGCACCTATCCTGGTGCAGCAGTCAGCCCATAGCACCAGGGTCTGTGACCTCTTTACAACAGCGAGCCTATTTGCATGATGGCTTCGACGTGGACCTAGCCTGGCACAAGCGCTGTCGTGACGTCACCACCACTGGTCGTTAGTGATGTGTGACGGTCACAGTAGGTAGGACTGTAACAACCTACTCAGTGCACTACCAACCTGCCAACCTTGGTTCGAATTCTTTCCACGGCTGTCTGCTAAAATCAGTAGCAGAACATCTTGAACTGAGTACCGGATGCCGAACTGTAAAATGTCGGCATTGTTAGGGAGACAAAGACGGCCGGGCATGACACCGACCACACCACCCACTCCTGCACCGTCGACCATCATAGATGCTCGCCATCAGCCCCAGGTGGCTGTGAAGGATACACCTTTGTCCCTGTAACACCTGTGCGAGTGTTTCACGCTGTGTCGTGTCGCTGTTTGGATGTTGCGCGTTCCTAATGAGGCTGATCATATCGAGCTGGCTGGGTGATGCATCACGCTAATTAAGCAGACAAAAACACAGCGCAGTCTCCAGCACTGGTGTGTATTTCAAGTCGTTTATTTTAGTTTGCCCATGTTTATCATACATTATCAGTCGCCGTTTAATCCTATAGAGGGTCACGGTGAGCGGGACTCTATCCCAGTAGACACATTGCGCAAGGTAGGGTTATACCTATGGTGACATGCTAGTCCATTGCAGGGCATCGGGCAATTTAGTCAGACCAATTAACCTAAACAGCAGCGTGTCCTCGTGGGTTGTGGCCAGATTACCTGGCGAAAACCCACGAGGACACGGGGAGAACAGACAAACTCCACACAGAAAGGCACCCGAGCCGGGAATTAAAACCGATAGCGGCTTGGTTTGAGGTTGCGCTGCTATCCGCTACGCAACCGTGTTACCTCCACGTTTATTATCTTCACTGCATTTTTTTAAAGAACATTGCGATTGTGACCATGCAACCCAAACTATGGACTGTACAGTAAACCATTACAGTTCGCACTCCTTCAACAGATGAGGAAGAGCAGAATTACACAAACTCTCTCCAGAAGCCTCCTCATCGTGGTGAGCAGCAGATCTCGGAATTAATCACCTCCAATTCCCCTTTGTTCCAGTACCTTGAGGTGCTGCCGAGAGACACGTCCAAAGTCACAAAACGTCAAGCGACCAGCAACAAGCAGCACTATTGAAGTTGTGATTTGATAAGATTTGACCACATTGTTTTGAGTGACAGCTTGAGTGACAAGCTGTCATAACAACGAGATTATTATGACAGTTTGGAGAAACGGAAATGATGGGAATTCCAAAGTGGAGCAGTGTGAGGGAAGAAGCAGGGAGGTGTGGTATAACATCTTAATATATAGAGGATGCTGTGTCTAGCAAAAGTTGGTGCTGGCTCACGACGTTGCTGCCTCTTCCCTCCTCCACCTCTCTGCGATTCCCCACGTCTCCCAGTTGTTCTCCCATGAGTGAATGCATACCGCACGGTACGTTATGAGAAAATTATTAAAATACTGAGACTGACCATGTGAGTGACTGCATCACTGTGGCTGAGAGGATGATGGACCGTGTCACTGACAGTGTGACTGAGTGAAAGTATTATATCGAAAAGTACCCAGCGGAGCTTGCAAGTTCTGAATGCGGGATTCCTGCAGCACAACAAACGATCGAACTGACCATGTGACGCAGTGTGATTAAGCGACTGACCATGTCACCGACAGTGTGATTGAGCGACTGTGCGACTGAACGACTGACAGTGTGACTTAGCGACTGATCATGCCATCGACACTGACTGAGCGACTGACTGTCACTGTGTGACTGAGCGACTGCCCGTGTCGCTGAAACTAACCGTGTCATTGTCACTGCCCTAGGGGGTCGTTGGAGGCCTATGTACAGGGTGTACGCGCCAAGGAGGGCAAGGAGTTCGCTGCCGTCTACCCTGCCATGCTGCAGCTGCTGCAGAACGGCCTGGCCGCTGCCACCACCTAAGCGCAGCACCGGGAGACACGATGGCACGAAGATACGTAGAACAGTGGGGAATACAAATCGTGTTGTGGGAATTACGCAGGGCGGTGGTGGGACGTGCACGGTGACACAGGGACGCACTGAGACAGACGCGACGTCACACGGACACGCGTGGGGACACGGTACCACACACTCGCGGCTCAGACATGTGTGCCGCTTAGGAAAATGTGCGCCGTGCCGGCCTTAATGGGTGCTCGTTACCGGATCTTGGTTTGAAGGTTTGTGGGGCTGTTGTTTGTGTCCGAGATTGTGTCAAGTGGACATTGGTGGTGCAGTGGCACTTGAACTCTGATGGCTAGAGTTCGATTCGTAAACCGCAGATGTCTGAACCCATCCTGTAATGAGCACCTGGTGTAATGTGTAAGCATCGGCAATGTGAAGACAGGCAGCTAGGTGTGGCACTGGTGACACCTGCGCCTTTGTCGGATATGCCGGTGTCTTAATCGGCGCTCACTAACGCCTTTTGTCAGCAGTCTGTGGGCTCCAGGAGGGGTGTCTGTTGTGTGATGTCTTGAGACTCGGCAGCACAAATCATCACCGTGCATTCAATGTTGTTCGCGTGGCTGTCAGCGTAAACAAAACACAGAAACGTCACAATTGCTCTCTTGAGAGCTGCTCTTTTGGGATAGCTGTATTGAGTTTCCTTTGCGACTTTCAACCTCCCACGTTGGGGGCATCATCAGGCAAATCTGCAGTGTGAGGAGAAACGTCGCGAGGGAAAGAAATGGGTGACGCTGCTATCCCTAAAGAGCAACTCCCGCGAGCACGCACGTTAGTACAAACGTAATTGCTCATCCGGTTTGCGCGTGTACAGCGGTTATGAGCCGTTGTTTAAATTTCATGACACCGTTAATTGTTCTGATTTCTCGTTGCTTTATTGGTGTAATTTGTGATTTTCGTGAGCGCGAGGTTACTGTTGGGAATGAGACTGTGCTGAGATCTCACCTGGTTCAACGAATAAACACCTACACTCGGTGTGAAGCCTGACTCGCGAGCACAGCGTACCACCTCCCAACACTCGCACCTCACCTCGTACACCGCGCTCACAACCTCACCCCGTACACCGCGCTCACATTCTCACCCCATACACCCCGCTCACAACCTCACCCCGTACACCCCGCTCACATCCTCACCCCGTACACCCCGCTCACAACCTCACCCCGTACACCGCGCTCACATTCTCACCCCATACACCCCGCTCACATCCTCACCCCGTACACCCCGCTCACATCCTCACCCCGTACACCCCGCTCACCTCACCCCGTACACTCCACTCACATCCTCACCCCGTACACTCCACTCACATCCTCACCCCGTACACCCCACATCAAAAGTGCCGTTAGCGAGTGCCTATGAAGGTCGACACGGCACACGACGGGGTGGGTGCCCAGCACCACGCCCGGCCGCCTTTGTCTCTCTAATGGCAATATGTTCACATTGCACTCGGTACTCATTTGAAGCTGAGTCGACCTAGGGGAGGCTCAGGACCGGTTCATAAAATCGTCACTCCTATTGGCCATGAGCGGGATTCGAACTCGAGTGGTGGCCGGGTTTGTAGCTCAGCACTGCGCTAACGGCTGGGCCACGGCTCCCCACACATCCCACGTACTCGCAGAGACATTGGCGCCCGACTGCGCGCTCCGCTCCACTGCTCGATGGTTTCCGCCTCAACCGGGTTGGACTCCGCCCCGCGACCTCTGACTTCAGCGAGTGAGCGCATGCGCAGTGGGCGCTGCGATCCACGCGGGGACGCGCGCGCCTTGAGGTGTGGGTGAGCGGTGAGGTCAGTGTGGGTGAGCGGTGAGGTCAGTGTGGGTGAGCGGCGAGGTCAGTGTGGGTGAGCGGCGAGGTCAGTGTGGGTGAGCGGTGAGGTTAGTGTGGGTGAGCGGTGAGGTTAGTGTGGGTGGGTGGTGGGGTGAGTGTGGGTAGGTGAGTGGTGGGGTGAGTGATGGGGTAAGTGGTGGGGTGAGTGCGGGTGAGTTGTGGGGTGATTGGTGGGGTAAGTGTGGGTGAGTGTGGGTGAGTGGTGGGGTAAGTGTGGGCGAGTGGTTGGGTGTGTGAATGAGTGGTGGGTTGAGTGTAGGTGAGTGGTGGGGTGAGTGAGTGTGGGTGAGTGGTGGGGTGAGTGTGGGCAAGTGGTCGGGTGAGCGTGGAGGGTTGAGCATGGCGGGGTGAGCTTGGCGTGGGGAAGCGGTATCTCAGTGGTCAGCGAGCAGAGACACAAACCCGGCGGTCCAAGTTCGAATCCCGCTCACGGCCACCAACACCATTGACGATTTTATGAACTGGACCTCCTCTAGGTAGACTCAGCCTCAAATAAGTACCTATTGCAATGTGTAAACATTGTAACTGGGGAGACAGGCGGCCGGGCGTGGTGCTGGTCACCCACCCCCTGATGTGCCGTGTCGTGGCTGAGAAAGGTGAGTGTGTGGTACAGAGTTAGGGTGAGTGCGAGTGAGTGCGGGCTTTATGCACGGTTGAGTGTGGACGAGAGAGGGTGAGTGGATGAGTGGGCGAGAGAGGTCAATGGGTGAGTGTGGACGAGAGAGAGGGTGAGCGTGTGAGTGGGCGAGAGAGAAGGTCAGTGGGTGAGTGTGGACGAGAGAGAGGGTGAGCGTGTGAGTGTAGACGAGAGAGAGGGTGAGCGTGTGAGTGTGGGTGACAGGGTGAGTGGGTGAGAGGGGGTGAGCGCGTGAGGGTGAGTGGGCGAGAGAGATCAGTGGGTGGTGTGGACGAGAGAGGGTGGGTGTGTGAGGGTGAGTGGGTGAGTGTGGGCGAGAGGTCAGTGGGTGAGTGGACGAGAGAGAGGGTGAGCGTGTGAGTGTGGGTGACAGAGGGTGAGTGGGTGAGAGAGGGTGAGCATGTGAAGGTGAGTGAGTGAGTGAGTGTGGGCGAGAGAGAGAGATCAGTAGATGGTGTGGACGAGAGAGGGTGAGCGTGTGAGTGTGGGTGACAGGGTGAGTGTGTGAGGGTGAGTGGGCGAGAGAGAGGGTGAGTGGGTGAGTGTGGGCAAGAGAGGGTGTGGGTGAGAGAGGGTGAGTGTGTGAGGGTGAGTGGGTGAGTGTGGGCGAGAGAGAGGGTAAGTGGGTGAGTGTGGGCGAGAGATGGTGAGTGGGTGAGTGTGGGTGAGAGAGGGTGAGTGGTTGAAGATGAAGATAAGTATGCCTTTAGGTCGTGGTGAGTTTGTGTGATTGGAGTGTTGGCCTGGTGTTGTCCACACTGCTCGGTTGTTGTGTTGCTGTTGCGAAACAGCTCTTATTGTGTTGGTGTGGTTATGGTTGTGTTGTTAGTGTTAGGTGTACGTGCTATCAGACTTCAGCAGTGAATAGATTTTGGCTGATTGATGATGATGATGATGGACACCATAAATCTTGTCGCTCTCCGCAGATCATGCCGTTACCGGGGCTGTGCGCCCGCTGTGCTGTGCCCTTCCCGACCACGCTGTGTCGCCGGGCCTTCATGTGGACGCGGGCCCTCACCGGAGGGGCAGCCCCGGTGGCTCCGAAGAAGAAGGTCAATCCGTTCTGGAGGCCACGGGTGCCGGGACGGGAGAGCGTGCTGCGGGTGCCGGGGGTGAGCGATCCGGCGAGGATGAGCCATGAGCAGCTGCTCGATGCACTGGTGGCAGCGGTGGTTTACCGGAGAGGTGTGTGTGTGTGCGCCGCCACACGGTTACGCATGGAGCCACGCACGTCGGCACGCACGCCACCACACGCCACCACACGCCACCACACGCCACCACACGCCACCACGTACGTCAGCACGCACACCACCAAACGGACATGCATGGAGTCACGCACGCCACCACGCACGCCACCACGCACGCCGGCACGCACGCTGTGTGCATGCTGCGCTCATGCACGTCAGCACGCACGCCGGTACGCCCACACTGATATGTACATGTTGCTGGTATGTATACACTGGCATGCAAAGACAAAGATCACCCACGTAGCCTTAATAGATGGTAGGGTCAAGTACTGTTAGCGACACCTATAAAGGCCATCGTGGCACACAAGGGGTACATTTCCAGCAACACGCTCCAGCCACCTTTGTCTCCCTAGCGACAATGTTTACACAATGCACCAGGTACTTATTTGAGGCTGAGTCGTCGATCTAGGAGATACTCAGGACTGGCGTTGGTCATGAGTGGGAATTGGACTTAGGTCGCTAGATTCGTAATACAGTGTGCAAACCGCTACTTTACCGCTTCCATACACTGGCATGCACAGACTGGCACACACGGACTGGCATTCAGACTGGTAATTAGATTGACACGCAGACTGGCACGCAGACTGGCACGCAGGCTGTCAGCAGTGAGCAACTCGTGAGAATCTCGGCACCGTTGATGCCTACCCCCCCCCCCCCCAAATGACTCCCCAGGGCCCATCGTGGCGATCAGCAAACCCGCGGGGCTCGGTGTGCACGGTGAGGCTCCTCCATCTGCCGCTTGCCCATGAGCTAGGCAGCAGGACCCTTGCTCTATGAAGCCCACTGGGGCCCGCTGAGACCCCACTGGCTCATGTGTGTAATGGTCACCTGACACCACCCAACCCTGGATGCACTAATGTTTGGTTTCTAGTGTTTTGCTTGGTGTGCATGTACATGCAGTTGTGCTCATTGTGTTACTTGGTGTGTGTGTCACCAATTGGCTGAAAACATCTTAATATATAGAGGACACTAGAGCTTGGGCGTCTAATGGTAACATTGGCTCACTACCCGGCTGCTGCCGTCTCGCAGCTCATCTGAGAGATGCAATCTGGACGCACACCGGTATGCGCAGGTCGTGTTACCTGGTGAATGTGCGATGGGTCTGGATAGATGCCGCTTGCTAACAGTCCTTGCCCCAACAGTCTGTGGGCAACTCAGGGAATCTTTGTTTTTATACAGTGTCTCCGGAATTACCCGAGCAACCGGCACTGGAACCCCTGTTGCCCGAGCTGGCGCGACTGTTAAAGGTGTCTCCCGATCTGCACCTGGTGAAGGCGCCCAGCAGGTGTGACCTGGGTTGGGTGAGGTCACCAGATCATCCAGTCACCCGATCACCAGATGACCAGGTCACCCAGATCATCCAGTCACTAGGTCACTTGGTCCGTGGCTGGTGGGTACTCTACACAACTCTCCCGATTCTGTAGCCAGAATGAGATAGTTTTGATCCCAGGTCATCATCAGTTAACCCGTAACACCTGAGTCTATCCCAGGACCTTCTGCCAGCGGAGAACTATCTACACTTTGTGTGACGGCCTCACAGTGCACTTAGCCTGGTAAGAGTGCTGTGGAGATCTCATCACCTGAGTTAGATTCCTGGCCATAGCTGAAATCAGTTTTGATATCTGAACCGGTCCTGGGCCTCCTCTAGGTCGACTTGGCCATAAATATGTACCTGGTGCAGTGTGTAAACATCAGCACTGCGACAGAAAGGCGACTGGGCCTGGTGGTGGCCTCTCAGTCCTGTGTGTGTTATGCCAGCCTTTATAGACACACGCTAACAGCACTTACCACAACTGTCTGTAAAGGCTTTGTATGGGACAGGTGTCTTTGTGCTCACGTACATGTCGTGTGCCCATATGCGCACCCATCTGCATGCATGCTGTGTGCATGCCCGTGTCTTCCCGTGTGTGTGCCTATCTGTGAATACGTGCACTCATCTACATACCCGTGTATATGCCGCGTATGCGTGCTTGTGTGCGTGACCCTATACATGCTCATGTGTGTGCCCGTGTATGTGCCTGTGTGCGTGCCTGTGTGTATGCCCATGTGTGTGCCTGTGTGCGTGCCCGTGTGCGTGCCCGTGTATGTGCCTGTGTGCGTGCCTATGTGTGTGCCCGTGTGTGTGCCCGTGTGTGTGCCCGTGTGCATGCCCTTGTGCGTGCCCATGTACGTGCCTGCGTGCACGCTCATGTGCGTGCCCGTGTACGTGCCTGTGTGCATGCCCATGTGTGTGCCCGTGTACGTGCCTGCGTGCGTGCCCATGTGTGTGCCTGTGTACGTGCCCGTGTGCGTGCCTGTGTACGTGCCTGTGTGTGTCTGCGTACGTGCCTGTGTGCGTGTCTGTGTACATGCCTGTGTGTGTGCCCACGCAGGGATGTGTCAGGCGTGGTGCTGCTGTCCGAATGCCACCAAACCACCAAGGAGCTAGAGGCCGCATTCTCCCGCCTGCGTCGTGCCAGGGAGCCGTTCAGTACCTACTGGTAATGGCGCTGTGACCCAAGGATCAATTGTTATTATTAGAGGTGCTCGCTAACAGCACTTGACCCTACAGTCTGTTAAGGCTATACAGGAGATCTTTATCTTTGTACGGTAACAGGGCGGTGACGGTTGGCTTACCGGAGAGCGGGGAGGGCACCATCAAAGTTCCGCTGGCGGTTCGCAAGCTCGGCGATCACCTCCTGGTAGGCGCTAGTGTCGTACATTAACCTGCGGAGAATTCTCACCCCGGGGTCAGGACCCTCGTTGCGTCATAGTTTAGTTTTTGGCGGGGAGGAATTTACACCTTCCAGTGAATCCCAGAGCTATGTCACGTGGAGTCGAGCACTCCTGCTAGAGTTTCCCTTGGTGACCAGGTCTGGAGCCGAGCATGCCTGCTGGGGGAAGGTTGCAGACAAGTAGATGTCTGAGAACCCTCTGACTGAAGGAGATTGGTGTCAGAGCATGTTGCTGTAAAATTATGCTTCAATAACCCCCACCATTCGGGGGTCACAGGCAAGCAAGGTCAACTTGGATACCGGCAACGGCGCCAGCCCCCCCCAACCACCACCGCAGGTTGGGCTATTGTTCTCTTGCCGTCGCGGTGGTGATGCTGGGAGCCCTGCACAGTGTATGGGAATGGTTATACGGTGTTCCCCGTTATAACGCTGGGTTTCAGGCGATGGCACGGTGACCTGTGTTAAACGTCCTGCGGGGGACTAACAGAGGACACAGGTGTTACCCCATGTGGTACGGTAACAGTACAGGACAATCGAAACATCGGTAAGCCTCACACAATAATCAGAAAATACCGATCGAGACGCCGCCACTAAACGCTGAGCAAGAGTGGAGAAACACGGAGGACTATATTGAGAGGTTGAGGATTGTGGCAGAGGAAAAGGGGATGGCTTCTCATTGGTGGAGTCCAGAAAGGAAGACCGGCAGTACTGTATGTCATTCACGATACGTACTGTGTCCGAATCCCTAATATTAGCAATGGTGTTATAACCGGGGAGCGCTGTATTGTACGTTAACCTATTCTAGCACCGAATTGTGCAAGGTTGTAAAATGCCCTACAAACACACTCCAAGCCTCATCCTATGTAGAACTGATGCTATTGGTGGAAGAGTTGTGCTGCTGTAAGCATATTTGTACCCCTGTATTTCAACACTCAGTATTAGCAAAGTGCTTGTCCTATGCATGATTTTGTTACAAGTGTGTAACCCAATCTTACTGAGCAAGTGGTCGACTGCCTACGTGTGTGTCCGCGTATCCTGAGAGTAGGTGGTTCCAGTTGCGGATCCGACCAAGGCCAGCCTGGAGAGGCGGGAGGTGAAGAAGACGCTGACGCGCTACCGTGTGCTGAGCTCCGCGGCCGACTGCGCCCTCGTTGAGTTGCGGCCGGTTACCGGTACGCACCGCCTGCGCACGCAAAGATCAACAGGCTGTTTGCGGCCCGGTGCCTCACTCGTGAGCATTGCTTCTCCACCCGTTGTTGTTGGAGGGCAAGTGCTGTCCTGTAGCATCCTTCGCGAGCCCCTTCTAATGAGGTCGATGTTGACACCACTGGTAGCGGTCATCACCTAACCTCACTGCGTGGTGACTGCCCCGCACCGTGCTCGATGTTCACGCAGTGTACCGGGACCAGCTGCGTGTGCACCTCACGGTGGCGCTGTGCGTCGCTGTGGGCGACCACATGTACGGCGCGCGTGTCGGACGAATGCTGGGCGTGCGCGTGCCCATCAACCCGGAGATCGCCCTGCCACACGCTCAGGTACCCAGCTTGCATCGCGATGCAACTCCCAGCATGCTCCATAAGACGTTTCCCAACAAGCACCGTGAGATACCTCCCAACATTGCCAGTACGATAATCGCGTGGCGTGCTTTCCGCTCCTATGCCGACAGGTGCTGCTGTTTTACTGTGCTCTGTGCTGCTGTGCTCTGTGCTGTTCCCCTCTATGCTGTTCCCCTCACTCCGTGCAATACAGGTCCTGGACGAAGCAGTCCTGCGCAGGATGCACTTGTCTCCGCCTCAAGTTCACCGCCTGCCGCTGCACCTGCACTTGGCGGCGCTGCATCTGCCTCGGTACGGGCCTGCCTGGGATGGCACGTGGCCCACCGAGGGGGCCTGGGCCAACTGGTTCGGTGGTGACGTCATCCGGGCACCAGCTCCGCCGTATTTCCTGCGTACGATGGAGCTGCTGGGGCTGGAGGGGGGCAGCGCGAGTGAAGAGGGGTGACGGGTAGAGGGGAGCACTCGTGTGTGTTGTGGGGGTTAGCGCGCTTTGGCGACAAACCAGGTGTGGAGTTCCCCCTCCTCATCTTTATCACTCCCGGGTTCCTCGATCACCTCGACTTCTATGGTGCTTGGCGCAGGCCCCTGAAGCCGGCATCTCGTGGCCATCTCAACAGGTGACGCTCTCGAGCTAGCACACCGCACCTGCGCTCACGGCAGCCCTCTCCTGGCTGACACCCGGTACCACTCTCGCTCCCGCTCGTGCGCGTGTACGCCGGCGCACAGCGAGCTTGCGGTCGGACTCAGATCCCTCGCACACCACACTCCGTGCTCTCGACGTTTCGATCACGCCATGTGCACGCGTACACCGGCGCACAGCGAGCTTGCGGTCGGACTCAGATCCCTCGCACACCACACTCCGCACTCTCGACGTTTCGATCACGCCACGCTCACCAACAAAACCGCTTCGATACAAAATACCGGACAGATGAGACGAGTTGAAGGCCTTTTACTGCTGCAGACAAGCACGTCGCGACGAAGTCTCCTTCGCTCCCAGTCTCACAAATCAAACACCTCTCTACTCGGTTCTTACCCGCTAGCCCCAGCCAGCTCGACCTCTCTGCTGGCTCGCTAGTCTCCTCCAACCGACCCAACTGCTGCGCAACCCCTCCGGTACTGAACTCGCTCCGCCCCCCCCCCGTTTCCCTATATATTCCGAGCCCCTACCTTCTAGAAAAGTCGACCTCTACCCATTGGTTCCTAATGATCGCCCCCCTCCTCACCCGGTCCAGAAGCGTCTCGAACGCGCGAACGCTCACTCAGGGCCTGCCGATCAAGCCGAAGCCCCGCCCAGCTTGCTAATCACCCCACTTGGCCCTAACGGCCAGCGACCCCGCGCACACAACTGCCTGCAGCTTAACGATCCGAGGGAGCAACGTACCCTCGGCAGAACTGGTGAATGGAACTCGGCACCCCGTAAACCGAATTCCAACTGACGGATGAACCACCGACCGAACTGTCCTATTAACAGGGTCTATGGACAAAACCTCAGCCGCTGGGGCCGAGTCCCATCGTCGTTCTGTTACCCACCCAACCCCGTGTCGTGCGGTACATTCTGTCAGTGTGGAACAGGTACGCCGCTGTCAGATGACCGCTCCAACAACGAATGCGCGCAGACATCAGGCGGGTGGTGTGCGGTAGTGGTGGTTGCGTGCGTGTCCGTGTGGCACAGTACGCTTTCCAGGGGAGGGTCACAAGGGCGAACATCCGCGGGGACACAGGTAGTGCCCCTGGCGGCTCTGGGGCCCGCGAACTGGGCCTCCACACAGGCAACCCGCGTTTAAATCCCGCTCACGGCAAATACCAGTGACGATTTTCTGAACCTGGGCCTCCCCAGGGTTGACTCAGCCTCAAATTCGTACCTAGTCCAATGTGTAAATGTAACTACTAGGGAGACAAAGGCGTCCGGGCGTGGTGCTGGTCACCCACCCCGTCGTGTGCCATGACGACCTTCATCGGTGCTCACTAAAGGCACATGACCCTAGTCTGTTAAGGCTATATGGGGGATCTTTGTGTGTGTGTGAGATCTTTCGTGCTTGTGCTAATGTGTGTGTGTATGTGTAATGATGAGCTGTGCTCGCCTTTGTAGGTACTCAGAGGACTTGACCCCACAGTCTATTCAGGCTGAACAGGGGAGCTCTTTGTATGTTCATTGTATGATGTATATGCAGCAGCACACTGTGAACCGAACCCTCGGACCCAAGTTTCATTCTTGCTCATAGCTAACATCAACTACAAATATCTGAACTGGTCTTGGGCCTAGTGCAGTATAAAGCACTGGGGAGTGTGCACCATTGACAGAGAGGGCTCTAGTGTCCTTCAGTAGCAAGTCACAAAGATTCTCTATATCACCTTGATCATGCTTCAGTGAAGTCCTGTGTATAGCTTTTATCGTCTCCCGTTTCTCCTTTTCCATCCGTTACACCTTTGAACAGTTGCCAGTGGGGACTCTAGTACAGTGCTTCACAACCGGTGTGCTGCAGCAAGTCCCAGGTGTTCCGCGGTGTTTTATAATTGATCAACAGACACGCACCCAACGGAATAAATGAACTGGCAAATGCACAAACACCCATCAACATTTAACAAATACACACACAGATATTGAAATGACCGCAGCAGACAGCGAAATCCAAATAAAATCATGAAATAGATTCCACATTTTCCTCACAGTACCAAGTCCATTATAGTGACATAACAAATATGCCCGTACGCACACTCGTCATTGTACTGCGAGAGGAAGGTTATTGGTTCGGCGTGCCTTGCAGATCGAGCAAGCTCAGTAGTGTGCAGTTTCCTTTGTTCGGCGCATTACCCAAGCCGTTTCCCAAAAACGCAACCCCATTCTTTTGCTGTAGTGTGTACATTCTGTTGCAGTTGTGGGGTGTAGGTTGGGACTAGTAGTGACGTGAGTTACTTTCACACGACTGACATATAGTGACTAGTTATACCCTGGTCTTATACACCTGCTTCCTCCCTCCCTGCCCTTTTGATTAGCTCACCCTAGATAGCGTGGTGAAGTATGGTCAAGCAACTGTAACCAACACTGTGGGGAGGTATACATGCAGCAGTGGATTGATACAAGGCTCTACAGTAATCTATATTAAAAATAAACTATGTTGTCGGCTGTCACGTGACACAATTTCCTTTTAGAACTTTCGTAATAAGCAGTGCACCACATTCAGTTGGAGACTTGCACAGGAAGATGAAATTGAATGATTGTGTTTGAGGTCACTTCAATCGCTTGTCCAGCTAAGGGCTAAGCACCTGTCATGCATACCCGAGCTAAATTGCTGCTGTATTGAATAACAAACCAAATTCGATATGGGTTTATAAGACCAGGGCTTATAATCATCATTAATCGCATCAAATGGTAAAGAAATTCTGCAGAGAGTACTAGGTTTTAATCTATAATTGTTGCTCATTTTATCTGCACAAGATCATGGTTTTGGGTTGTATATCAGCTGTACTTTCCACTCATTGATTACCTTTTTGAAACCGTAACAATGTCAAATTTAAATTCATCCTCTTGAGCACCCATATGCCTTTATCCCGGAACATATCCATGTCAAAGCAGTCATATCAGCAGAAAACTTAAAGAGACGTCAAAAGAACGTGTTACCCGCTTAGAACAAGATTGTTGGTAGGGCGGGTACTCTGCAAGTATTAAAATTCACTTTGCTATACAACCACAGGACAAGTTTTTTAATGGTTGGTGTTGTACATGGAAAAAGAGTACTCGATTAAAAATATATATTACAAAGTAGTTTGATTCGATCATACTCGGGTGGAAAGTAATGAAGACAATGTGCTTTAGTACACTGTCCTATAAAACGTAATCACCATGTATTGGCTTAGTGGAATTGTACAAGCATTCGGTATTGTTTATATCATGTCAGTAGTTTGTGATCGTGTCTGTTTTATGCTACGGCGTTCCCTGGAAATGCTAGAGAATTTCATCATTCATTCATTATCAATAGCCGCTTAATCCTGTACAGGGTCACGATAGAGCCGGAGCCTATCCCGGCAGACACAGGGCGCAAGGCAGGCATATGCCCACGATGGGACGCCAGTCCATCACCGTGCACTGCGGGCAATTTCGTCTGCAAGCCAATTAACCTATGCAGCAGCGTGTTTTTGGACTGGGAGGAAACCCACGAAGACACGGGGAGAGAACTCGCAAACTCCACACAGAGAGGTGCCCGAGCCGAGATTCGAACCCGGGATCTTCTTGCTGTGAGGCGACAGCGCTACCCACTAGACCACCGTGTCGTCACCATTACTCATCACGATTCCAGCTCCTCTTGTTATTTCGGTGTTTGTTCGTAAAGCATTCCCACGGCACTTGCGTCTGAGTTATTTTTATTTTGAATCAAGGCATGCACAAATTTACTGAGCGACCTCAATAGCTCCCCGCCGCTTAATCGTGACACTCATTACAAATAAAAAAAAACACCGGACCGCTCATTAGTAATTGTTACGAATTATTAATATAACACCACCGCCAGAAGTTGCATAACAATAACTACCAAGTGTTAATGTATTATTTATTTCGCCGCTGTCCCAATGTCCAATTGCGTTATTGGCCACGCAGAAGCACCTTGCCTGGCCTGCCCCTCCACTCAATCGCATTGCCCAGGCGATGCTGCGCTCATCAATATTGAGTCTTACTGCTAAAACACTCAGTTAACACGTATGATTGTTATTATTATAAAATTATAACAGTAACAGTTGCACCATGAACAGTGTAGAATAGCATAGCTAATGTAGTATACGAGTGTATAGGCAGTACAGTACTGTCGGGGCAGTAAGGAGGGCTCTGAGATCCTGGACATTGCTCTACATCCTTCTCTTACTTGGCCCCTCGAGGTTTAACGGAGGAGGTGGAGGAGACAGAGGGGAACCGGGAGGCGAGAGAGACGAAGCAGAGAAGGGGTCTCTGTAAACTTTACCCAAGCGCACCACGGCCCCAACCGTCGCCTGCAAGGGCCAGCGTCGGGCCGCGGCGCCGCCTAGGAAAGTCCTGTGGCTTCAACGGGAGACGGAAAGGCCTACAGCGGAGCGAGTAAGGGGAGTTGGCTCTGGTGAGTTGGTGAGGTTGAACGATCAGTAATCCGATGACATATTTACGCGTGATAACGGATCGCCTCGCTTCAGCTCGCCCTGGTGAGTGCTGTGGTGAGCATGCTGAAAGGCGTGTAAACTGGCGAGGGTGAGACTGGTGGTGAAGGTGAGTGCGGTGAGAGCCGCTCGCTTGGCAGCACATTGAGGCGAGCGCTGCCCGCAGCTGCTGGACCGCGGTGCGAGAGAGATGGCGAGGGCGGTGAGCGGGCACCGCGAACTGGTGGGACGAGCGGGCCGCGGTGAGCTCTTGCAGTCATTTGCATTCATTGTCCGGGTAATGGATGAACACTGACTCCTTCGTTAATTGCGGTGAGCGGGGTTAGATCTCAAGTAACGGGGTCGTGTGGGCAGCGCAATAACGACGGCCGTCGGTCTCGTGAGCGCCCTCTCGGGCCGCGCTATCACCTGTACCGGCCCGTGTGAGCGGGCGAAGCGCTCGCACGTGAACCGCGCTGTTGGGTTGCTCACGGCTCGACGTGTGATGAGAATTGCTCTTCGTGGCTGCTGTCTCGGGATAGCCGTGTCCGGGTGTGCCTTCTCTCCGTCGCGACGTCGCGACTCCCGCGTTGTTGGGAGGCGCGACGTGAGGCTTCTAAGGGAGCAGGAAGCGCTCGATACGGCGACCTGCTGCTGCTTTTTGGTGGTGAGGATGTGTCCTGTTGGTGGTGAGGAGGTATGCTGTTGGTGGTAAAAATGTGTAGTGTTGAGCTGTTTGGCTTGGGTGGTGAGCAGGTACGGTACTGTATTATTGATCATATAGCAGACGATCAATACAGGGCGACTTACATCGCACGCACCGATCCCTATCAAACTATTCGGTTCCAAGTTACGACAGCACGTAGTGCATATGTATCAAGACAGCCCCCACACAACAAGGCGCCTGAGCGGGAGGCAGGGGCTTGTTCTGTCTGCGAGGAGGAGGCGCAGATGTCTCCACGCATAGAGACCCTGGCCTCACCACCACCACCATGTCTGTCGTCGCGCGCACTCATGCGGTGCGGTTGTCTGAGGAGTGAGCCTGCTTCAGTGCAGTTAACAATCGGTTTCTGTTTGTTTGCTATGCCCGCATCATCCCATCGTGCCATCAGCATGGGCAGGCCGCGCTGTTTATGTTGCGGATTCTTGTGATGGTGGTGATTTCCGCGAGTGGTGGTGCCACCACCTCCCCAGTTGTCACCTTTCTCCCACGCGTACCACTCTCAACCCATCAGTGGCTGCGAACGCCACCTAGTGGTCTGGAGACTATACCCAACAACATATCCAAGGTGGCACAGTAAGTGGCGCTGCCATCTATCTCACAGGATGAAGGTTGATTCGATTCCCAGCTCGGGTGCCTTTATATGTGGAGTTCACATGTTCTCCCCATGTCCACGTGGGTTTTCACCGGGTACTCCAGTTTCTTCCCGCAGTCCACATGTGCTGCCGAGGTTAATTGTCCTGACTCAATTGTCCTTGGTGCCCTGAGATGTTGAAATTTAATACTCTCCCACCATGCTTCACTGTTGGAATAGGGTTCTTATGTCGAAATGCAATGTTTGGTTTCAACAAACAACGGTACTCATTTAATCCAAATAATTCCATTTTTGACTCATCTGTCCACAGAACATATTTCAAATAGCCTTCTGAACCGTCCAGTTGGTCTTTGGCAAACTTGAGATGGGTGGAAATGTCCTTCTTGGAGAGCAGTGGCTTCCTTATTGCCATCCTCCCATGCACACCATTGTTGAATGTCTTCTTGATGGTGAACTCATGAACACTGACAATAGCTAATGCAAGAGAGATCTGCAGATCCTTAACCGATTACCTGGGTTTCTTTGTAACCTCCTTGATTATTGTACACCTTGCTCTTGGAGTGATTGTCATTGGACGACTGCTCCTAGAAATCTCCCTGGCAGGGAATTGGTGGAGCCCAGCATCTTTATAAGTGGTTTTCTGACCCTTTCCAGACCGATGAGCATCGACAACTATTTTCCGACGTTCCCAGAAGTCTCTTTTGATCGGGGCATAACACGCTTCCACAAATCTATGTGATGAAGACCAGGCTCTAATGGTGACGACCAAAGGTTATGTTTATGTAATGCAGGGCAACACAAACTCACTCGATGATCCCATTGATTGAAATACCTGACTCTCCCCTCTTAATTGAGATAATTAACCTAGAGGTTCGCATACATTTTCCCCACAAAGCAATTGAATGTTTGATCATTTTGTCTAATAAATAAATGAGAAAGTAGACTTTTTGTATGCAGTTTGTTTAATCAGGTTCTCTTTATTTGTTATTTAGATTTATATGAAGATCTGATCACATTTTAGGTCAAAGTAATGCAGAAATAAAAAACATTCTAAAGGGTTCACGAACTATTTTCTCATCACTGTAGCATTCGCACCCTTGTAAATTCTTCATTGTTGCTCCTTGCATTTACCGCTTTTAAGTATTTTTACTGCATAAGTTTTTCACGGTGAGCCAAGAAGCACACATGATCTGCTGCTTCTGCAGCTATGACTTCTGCTACCACAACTAGGACTACTGCTGTTGCTACTACTACCGCTACTACAATTAGGATTGCTGCTTCTACAGCACAAGTAAAGCGTGAATGTGTGGGGAGGGAAGCTGGGCCCGGCTGACACGGCGTTGCCAAGCAGCGGTGAGGCGAGAGATGAGCTTTACGCCAGGCTCATCCCCGCGCGGATCTCGCACGTGTGCCGCACCACCAGGAGCGTGCTCTTGGCGACAGTCGCAGTTTAGCCGAGGACTAAGCCGTTACCTTTTCCCTTTCATCTTACTACTCGGAGCGGGTCTCGCACCCAGCAGTGACGAGTTTAAGCAGCCTTAGGTTCAGGTTACGGCCAAATCCTGGCAGCACTGCCTGTACCAGCGGCTCGCGAGCACGCACGTACAGACCGGCTCGCGTCCCCCGCAGACACTATTCAGGTGCCTGGCATGCCAGCCTCGCCATGGCTCTTGAAATGAGTGGCCACTGCCAATTAGGTGGGAGGAGACCCAGGGTGACATTTAGCTTCAGAGGAGGGGAGAGGACTTCGTAAGGAGCCACGAGGTGGGAAGGAAGCCGTGGTTTGCTGGGTTGTGGCACCACGGTCCCACCTTAGTGAGCGCTGCACGCCGAGCTCGGACTCCGCTAGCTGCATGATCAGCTGTACCTGCGCTGGCAGCCGTGGTACACTTTGCTGCCCTGCGGTGCCCTTTGCTAGTGCAAGGCTGGCCGGGGGAGGCAGCTGACCGGACCCGTGTGCGGAAAGCCACGCGGGCAGTTACGTGGGCAGGTGGGCAGCGAGGATGCTGCTTGCCGGAGGGCATTGCCGCTACAGCTTGGCAGGTACGGCCACATAACCACCACCTGTCACTTAACCACCACCAGTCACATGACTACCGCCTGCCACTCCGTCAAGCGATGTGTGGGCGAGGATCGAAGTTGAACTAGACATTGCAGTGAAAACATCCACGCCACACAGACACAAGGTCCTGAAGTTCGATTCCTGCATCTTGCGGCCTTCTGTGCTCAGTCTGTGTGTTCTCCTCCTGTTCTGTGGGGGTTTCCTCCCACAACTCAAAACATTAATTAATTGGCCGATGAAACAACATATAGGATGCAGTGTCTGGCGGGTTGGCACTGGCTTACCACGTGGCTGCCTTTCTCCTTCCTCCCTGTGGTTTTCCTTATGCCTCTGAGTCGTTCTATGTTCGAACGAAAGTGTTCGATGTTCAAAGAATACTGTGCGCATTATAAATTGTACATCATTGTTTAATTCTTCTTTTTTTTGTATAGACCGAGTGTTTGTTTACAAGAGTGACCTGGGTTACTGAGCACAACAACCTAATCGAATTTAGACCCCAAACAAGCAAGTTACAGATCAAAGTGTAAACACGATGTAGCATGTGTGTAAACACGTGTGTGTGCTTACACTGCAAACATGAATGAGGTAGATTTTACTCTTCAGAGGTTGCTATTTTTGGATATCCGTGCCGATCGTTTCCCCTGTCCCCTTCACGATATTTCGCTCCAACGTTGGATGCATCAGACTCAACGGTTTGCATTGACCTCTACGATTTGATCTGGCTTTCTTCATGATGTCCTATTGGGAATATTCCTGTTTACATTCTCTGCAGTTTCAGATGAGTAATGAGTATGTTGGAAGTAAAGCTGAACCCAAAGCCCTTTGTGCAGACATAGTACATTAAAAAAACACACAGCCTCCATTATGTATAGTCATTATTGTGTATTAATGTTTTAATCATGGCTGCCAAAGGCACGCCCAAAGCTCCAAGACGCCAAAGGACATGTTGTGTCAATAGGTTTCTTAATAATAATACTGCAGTATATAATTTGCACAAATTCCACACCTGATCATGGACAAGACATGGATACAGGGATGTGAGGAAAGCACAGAGAGGTGGGTAGGGGGAAGGCAGCCATGCAGCCAGCTGATGCCTACATTTGCCAGACACTGTGGCCAATTAATCTTTGTTTTTAGTTGTGATAGGAAACTGATGAGAGGGAAAGATGGAGCGTGAGATTGACAGGCGGATCGGTGCAGCGTCCGCAGTTATGCGGTCGGTGTACCGGACCGTCGTGGTGAAGAAGGAGCTGAGTCATGGATGGATGGAAGGAAACTGATGAACCAGCAGAAAACCCACGCAGAACCAGAGAACACACAATCCCCACACGGAAAGGCACACGGGGTGGGAATCCAACCGCCTCAGGCAGGACTTTCTGTGAGGTGCAGACATTACCGCCGCACCCACTTTGCCAGCAAGTTGATCAAGATTATAATTGCCGGGGTGAAGAAATGGCGACAGGATGCTAGGAGTGGAGCAGTGCCATGGGAGACGCAGAGAGAGGTGTCGTGCCTTGGGGTGTCATGAGTGGGTGAGTGACTCGGTGAATGAGGTGAGTGGTGGGGTGACTGGTTGAGTAAGTGAGTGGGTGAGCGAGCAGGTGAATAAGCGAGGGGGTGAATGAGTGGTTGTAGCTGGCACAGGACGTTGACGCCGGCTGAATGTGTGACGCCACGGCCTTGACCCCGGGCTTGTGACGGCTTACAATGGCAACACCATGGGGAGGATCAGCATTCACTCCGCGATAGATCAGCTAGCAAGCACGGATGAGCAGAGACTTCTTGATTTTCGATGCTTTATTCAAACCAGCAACACACGGCCGGAGTAGCGGCCCACAACGAACTCCTACATCGTGATGCTGCCTCCTCCTTCCAATTCCCCCCGGAGACTCTCCTCTCGCCCCTCCAACCCGTGCTCCTTATAACCCCACGGCGGCTCGTTGGTCCCCCCTCTCCAGCAAAAGTCTCCGCAGACCGCGCTATCCGTCCCCCGCGCGGTTCTTTGTCCCCCCTCTCCAGCAAAAGTCCCCGCAGACCGCGCTATCCGTCCCCCGCGCGGCTCTTTGTCCCCCCTCTCCAGCAAAAGTCCCGCTCCTCCCCCCTTCGCTCCCGTTTTTAACCCCCCCCCTGGCGGTCCGTTGGTCAATCATTAACCTTATGCATCATCACCACATTACGAGACATCACGAGAAAGCTGAGTCACCATATCACCATACATCACGAGACACCGCATGGCGATGGAAAGCTAATGAGTCACCATATCACGAGACATCACGAGACACCGCGAGGCGAGACCAGAAAGCTGACGCCCTCTCCCCCCCATTCCTTAACTCTGCAAATGCATGGCCGCTTTCCCTCCACCTCTGTGTGCGTTCTTCGCTACGCCTCTGTAATGCTGCTCTAAGTCGCCCTGAATAAGGGCGTCTGCCAAAGAATAATTAATAAAAATAAATTTACTTGGTGAGTTGATACCTGTACTATGGTGGTCGTAGCGATGAAAGAGTGACGAAGAGGCGCGTATTTGGTCTGCATTTACTGTCTCAACGAGTAATTATCTCAAACACACCTTGATTCGGGTGCCTCAGGATGTCCTGCACCGGGGCGCAGTGTAAATAATACATGATGATGGTAACGGTCGTGGCCTGAAGATGATTGACGTAATGATGGGGAGTGGATGGGGAGGGGGCTGGAGGGTGGGTTGGGTGGGTGTGGAGGGGTGGCCCCATTCATTCGATGAAGTAGTCACCTGATCAGATTTCATTCTGTACCATTCCTAAAACATCTTTTCAATCTGAGTGGGAAGCTGATTGGATTTGGGCCATGAGCTGCTCCTAATGCTTCCTGTAATGAGCACAGGGGATGTAAGTGGAGCGCTGTGTACGCCGACCATTGCTTGCTAAGTCAACATTTCTTGTTATTATTTTTCAGGCTGTGGATTTAACGTAACGTTGGTCGTAGTCTGTTCGTCTACAGCTGTCGGATATTGGCTCCACTTGTCACTGGGTCTCCGAGTGTGCCTGTGAACTCATGAACCTACGCAGCGAGACATAGGCTTACACAGAGACCCCAAAATGCCCCAAAGCATGTGTATATCCAACTAGTATCATTGGTCTTCCGCTTGTGCAATGCATTCTCTGAAAATATTCATAATTGTTTTTTTTACGTTACAGGATCCCAGGAGCTAGAGCCTATCCCAGCTTACAGAGGGCACAAGGCGGGGGAATACCCACGATGTGACGCCAGTATATCGCAGGGCAAACTATTTGGAGCAATTTACTGAGCAGGCCAATTAACCAAGGCAGCAGCTTGTCTTTGGATGGTGGGAGGAAACCGGAATACACGGCAAAAACCCACGCGGGCACGGGGAGAACATGCAAACTCCACACAGAAAGACACAAAATGAGAATGCTAATTATCTTAGCCTCTGTCTTCCTTTTAAACGAATGTTCAAATGGTTTATTTGAAATGTAATATAACTGCCACCCAAAGGGGGTATGAAAACATTGTACAAACAAATCGTAAAGCATTGCTGGGCGCCAACGCTGGGCGTTGTGCACACGACAAGCTCCTCGCATCGCTGCTCATCTCGGCGTATTTGACAGGGGCACCCATTCCCCAGTGGCAGCAGCTGGCCCTGTGTGACACGCGGTGGCGGACACCTGACCTCCAAGCAGACATCAGTTTTCCGATGGGAGGGGATGACTGCTGTTGCTGCTTTGAGTCATCACAAACCCTCCTCGGGAGTACTTGATACGTTTCATCCACACGTAGTCATCGTTGGATAAATTAAAACACTCCTCGGATGATGAATATTCAACAATAACAATATAAACGATGGTGCTGCTTACACGCAGCTGCTTGTGGCCATACAACTGTACCTGCTGCAAGTGCTTTGCCTGCAGCTGCTGTGTTGAGAGCAGAAGTGAGCAATCTTGAGCAAGAGATATGCTTACCTTTGCTGCTCACATATGTTGCTCACCTATCGTGTTCTCACTCCTCCTCACTAGTGCCGTTTGAGGCCGGTGACGCGCCCTAGCGGTAACGTGATCTCCACTTGTTGCAGAGGTTCATGGTTTGAATGTAGCGGCCGCCCTGATTAATATTGCGTTTGTGCATACTAATTCTAGCAACACTATGGGTCGCTTGCGCCGCGCACAGTAAACGTTAACGATCCTCTGATGCGCTTCACAAGAGTATGCCATTGTGTGCCAGCGGCATATTCCTCGATTGGGATTCCACACACGAGTAGTCATCGCCTCTGCTGGCAGCAGTTGAATACGCCCACCAAGTCACTTGAAAATGAGACTCTGCCTGGTCTCTTGCATTCTCACCTGGTCAAAGAAACTAAACTACTGTACTTGTAAACTAATACTGAACTCCGATGTGCTCAGCTCTTTCATATGTATTTTGTTTAACCGGGTGAAATTAACGCGACTGTAATGGGTCTCTTTTGCAAGAATGACCCTGCCGATATGACCAAAGATCATAACTTACTAGCAGAGTACCCATCATACGGGCCACCTGGTTTTAAGTGTAGCGTGTTCTTCTGATGTATTTTGTCGATGGCGTTTTCTGCTGACATGACTGCTTTGACCTTGATTTTTTTTATGGATGAAAGCAACAGTGTGGCTTACGAAGGTTGATGGAACCACTGTGGTCGTGGGAATTTAAAGATGAAATAGTGTTGAAGTACAGAAGAGTAACCAATAAGTGGCAAGAAAAACTGAAATAAAAAATAAAAGCCTAGACGTTGTGCAGATGCAATTTGCGTTTTTGCAGGGATCCAATCTGCTACCCTTAGTGCATTAATACAAACGTGAAAACGCTGGCTGCATTAAATATAGATGTACAATAAAGAGTGGTGCAAACACCAACGCGTTGCAGTCGTAAGTAACGTAACGTGATCACCACCGCTCATCCGCTCACCAGCTGCGCTCACCTTTGCGGTTGCAGAGACGGCAATGGCTGCTGGGATTTCTCTGCACAACGAGGGAATGGCGGTCGCCCTGACGACTAGCGGCAAGGCCATCTTCCAGGAGCCAGGGACCACAGGTGCGTGCGTGTGCGTGTTACTGTTCACGTGAAACGACGGGGAGCGGTGGCTCTGGTTAGCGCGCTCCACTACAAATCCGACGACATGAATTCAATTCCCGCTTACGGCCAACACCAGTCAAGATATTCTGAACTGGTCCTGGGTCATCCTTAGGTCACCTCAGCCTCCAACGAGTACCTAGTGCAGTGTGTATACATTGCTACTAGGGAGACAAAAGCGGCTGGACATGGCGCTGGTCACCCACCTCTTTGTGTGCCGTTTCGGCCTTCATAGGTGCATGCTAATAGCGCTTGACCCTACAGTCTGGTAAGGTTATATAGGTTATATAGGTTAGTACCTGTGTCGGTGTGTGCCTGTAGGTGTGTGTACAAGCAGGTGTATGGGCTGTGCGTGTAGGGGTGGTTATAGGGATGTTCGTGTGTAGGTGTATGCATATAGGCGTGTATAGATGGCAATACAAACCCCTTGTGGTGCCGGCGGTAACGCTGTGGTGGCTGTTCTCAGAGCTTCCACAGTGGCCAAGGGGGCTCTGGATGGTTGCGGGGGGC
>JAZEWT010000029.1:7844988-7859175 GCA_036362905.1 Mordacia mordax
ACGCAGACCCGCACGCACACACGCAGACCCGCACGCCCGCAGACTCACACGCACGCACACAGACCCGCACGCACGCCGACTCGCACACACACAGACTCACGCACGCAGACTCGCACGCACACACGTACGCACGCAGACGCACACGCACGCAGACGCACACGCACGCAGACTCGCACGCATACTCACACGCACGCAGACCCGCACCCATGCACGAAGACTCACACGCACGCAGATCCGCACGCACGCACAGATTCACGCATGCAGACCCGCACGCATGCACAGACTCACGCACACAGACCCGCACGTATGCACAGACTCACGCACACAGACCCGCACGCACGCAGACTCACACGCACGCAGACTCGCACGCACACAGACTCGCTCGCACGCAGACTCGCACACACGCAGAATCACACGCACACGTGGATTAACACACTCGCACGCACGTACTCACACAGACTCGCATGCACGCGTGAACTAACACGCACGCACACTTGCATGCACGCAGACTCGTACGCACGCACATTTGCATGCTCACAGACTTGTATGCGCGTGGCCTCACACTCGCCGAAGCGCACACAGACAAACTCGTACGCAACATAAGCTGTCATTTGCCATTAAGTGGCGGTGACGTTACCATGAGGTGCCAGGAAAGGTGCACGTTGAGGCCACGTGACTTGTCAAAGCCTCACTAATAGGAGTTCACAGGACAGATGGGAAGACTGACTGAGATAAGGCACAAACTGTATGCCCTACTCTGCCAACTTGCTGTGTTTTAGCCACTCAGTGCTCTGGTCGCTGTTGTGAGCATCACTCCTCTGCCCTCCACTGTTGCTATGTCCATCACGGACCTCCTCCACAGAGGTCCATCTTGACACCACGTGCACCAGTAATCGGCAAGTCCAGTCGGCTCCATATCCTTCTGCACCACATCAGTCCATGTCTTCTCTAGCCCGTGCCACGCCCGTATAGCCCTCTCTTATCTGACCGAAGGGCGGCGCGGTGGCGCAGTGGTTAGCGCTGACGCCTCACAGCAAGAAGGTCCCGGGTTCGAGTCTCTCGACTCCGGTGCCTTTCTGTGTGGAGTTTGCATGCTCTCCCCGTGTCCGCGTGGGTTTTCGCCGGGTACTCCGGTTTCCTCCCACAGTCCAAAAGCATGCTCCTGGATAGGTTGATTGGCTCGCAGACTAAAATTGTCCCGCAATGCCCGGCGATGGACCGGCGTCCTGTCGTCGGGTGTATTCCTGCCTTACGCCCTATGTTTCCGGGATAGGCTCCGGCTTCACCGTGACCCTGTATAGGATTAAGCGGTTTCAGATAATGAGATGAGATGAGATCTGACCGAACAAATATTGCTTGGGCATGCGGTGGCTGGGCACGCGGGCTACATGACCACCGTGTACCTTCAGCTGCCAGAGAAGGTCACGGGCACACACACAGACACACACACAGAATCACGCACAGACTCTTGCAGATTCCATAGAGACTCCAGTGGACTCAAGTGTGGCTGCCAAAGTCTTTCCCCCGATCCCCCCTCCCTTACAACCTGAAACTCCTGTGAAAAGAGATCGCGTTGCCTGTTAAAAATGCTCCGCCAGGACTGGGATTCAGAAACTCTGCCTCATAGAACAGAGGCTTGCTTAGCAGACTGGTATGCCAACTTGTTTGTGTAATGTTGAAAACCTGTTTGGCAGTATCAAGATGATGAAAAGAAATAGAAAATGCTTTACACCTTCTGGCCATAATACGGGCAGTGTTAAGATATTCAAACACCGAACAGACACCTTTTACAAGGCATCGAGTCTCCAAATAACCATAAAATCTTATTGTAAACCATGCAAAAATATGCATTGATAATGTACACATTGTATTGCTATCGGTTTTTACGGCTTGATGTATGAGAATTGCTCTTAATAGCTATCGAGCTTTCCCCATCTCTCCTTCATGACTTTTCATCTCTCTCATCGGAGGCATCATCATGCTTCTCATCAGAAGCTTTTCATCAGAAACTTAATGCCTCCAGCGTGGGAGGCAAAGCATCATGAAGTTGAGTGGAAGAACGCTCACCACGGCTTCCGCACAAGAGCAACTGCCACGTTCGATTCTCATCACACATCTAGCCGTGAAAACCTACTTTGTGTGACTTTTCTCCCATCCCTTGCCAGTTTATTTCTACAACTTCTGCTGGAAAGACTACGGGGTTGCGTCGCTGACCACCATCCTGGACATGGTCAAGGTCATCACCTTCGCCCTGCAGGAGGGGAAGGTGGCCATCCATTGCCACGCTGGCCTGGGTCGCACGGGTGAGTGCCCGACGGGAGCATGACGCGCGCGCGGGCACGGCGCACAAGGATACCATCCGTCCTTGATTGGAGTCGACTGGATTCGGCATCGATCCGCCCCCGGTGTTGTTTTCGGTTTTAACGGCCGATGTCCAGGTTCACGCGGATTGGCTGGTTGTGTGAGCTCTTCCTGTTTATCTGGCATCTCCCCGCAGACCTGTTTACCAAGGAAGACCCTAGCAGGAGCGCTGGACTTCTGATAAGCGAGGGGTTCAGTGAAATATACAAATCTCTCCATCACGATGAAGTTTCGATCCGTCGCAATTTTAAAATCAATCTGTGAAATTTTAATAGGAGCAGTGGAAGTGATGATACTAGCAGAGTACCCGCCCCATGGGCAATCTTGTACCATTCATGTAAGACATTCTTTTTGGTGTCTTTTGTTGATGACGTTTTTTGTTGCCTGCTTTGACCTGGATTTATTCCTGGATAAATGTAGAAGAGTGCTTAACAGGATTGATGGTACGAGTGCAAAAGTGCCAATTTTAGGCTACAATAGATTTAAAGTGTCGGAAGAGCTAATAAGTGGGAATTGAAGCTGAAATAATACATACAAGCCACCGTGTTGTGCATTTATAATTATTGCTATGAAGGAATTAAACCCAATGACCTCAGTGTGGACATACATACATGTCTACAGACATGTATGTATGTCGAAGATTGTCATCTTAGGGAAGAGACATCTGGAATATTTTTAGTCAAAGTTGGAAAGCTTATGGAGCCTTTAACAGACTGTTGGGGCAAGTGCTGTTGGTGAGCACCTATTATGGCTCGCACGGCGCACGTAATTTGTGTGTCCAGCACCACGCCTGATCACTTTGCCTCTCCAGTGGCAATGTTTAAACATCCCATCGAAGTACTAATTTGAGGCTGAGTCGACCTAGGGAAGGCCCAGTTCAGACGGTACTAGTGAGGGTGGCTGTAAGTAGGACCGGGTCGCCAAATACTTAGTGCGGCGTGCTAACTGTTCCCACCTCCCACATAAGACGATGACAAAGCTCCCCCTTGTAGCCTTAACAGACTGTTGGGTCAAGTGCTGTTAGCGAGCACCTTTAAAGGCCAGCACCGCACAAGAGGTAGTAGGTGGCCAACACTACCGCTCCCCACAAGCACACCAAGACAAAGATCCCCTCTATAGCCTTCTGTAACAGACCGTAAGGGTCAAGTGCTCTTAGCGAGTAACACCTATAACTGGCTTGCACCAGGTACTCATTCGAGGATGAGTCGACCTAGGGGAGGCCCAGTACTGGTTCAGTAAATCGTCACTGGTGTTGGCCGTGAGTGGGAATTGAGATCAGGTCACCAGCTTTGTATTCCAGTGGTCTAACCACTGCACCACCGCTCCCCACAGACACAAAGACAAAGATCAAAGACCCCCCCCCCCCGTATAGTCTTTACAGACTGTAGGGTCAAGTGCTATTAGCGAGCACCTACGAAGGTCGACACGGCACGCGAGGAGGTGGGTGACCAGCAGCATGCTCGGCCGCCTTCATCTCCCTAGTGGCAATGTTTACACATTGCACTAGGTACTCATTTTAGGCTGAGTCGACCTAGGGGAGGCCCAAGACCGGTTCAGAAAATCGTCACTGGTGTTGGCCATGAGTGAGAATCGAACTCAGGTCACCAGCTTTGTATTCCAGCGGTCTCACCACTGCACCACCGCTCCCCACACACACACACACAAGCAAACGGCTTGCCACCTGGTGTTCGTGGGGAGCAATTCAAACTCGGGAGGGGTCTCCAGCTTGGTTGTGCATCATGCTAACCGCCGCGCCATCGCTTCTCGCCCCACGCACGCGCTCGCACGCGCGCCCACGCGCAAGCAGGCGTGCTCATCGCCTGCTACCTGGTGTTCGCGGGGCGCATGCACCCGGACCAAGCAATCCTGTACGTGCGCGCGCGGCGCCCCAACGCGGTGCAGACGCGCGGGCAGCTGCTGTGCGTGCGTGAGTTCGCCCAGTTCCTGGCGCCCCTCCGCTCCGTCTTCAGCTGCATGGCGTGGGTGGCCCCCGAGCCCCTCCTGCCGGGTCCTGCCTGGCACGGCCAAACGCCCCACCGGGCCCCACCAGTCACCCTCTCACAGTACCTCATCCGGCAGAGGCACCTGCTGCACGGGTGGGTGGTGCTGGAAGCACGGGTAGGCATCTGTCGGTCATCACGGGCAGAGAGACCAATGGCACTTGGGTCTGTCCCGTGACCTCCTGCCCGCGAGTCTTTGACACTTCACGTGGCCTTAAAGTGCACCTGGCCTGGCACAAGCGCTGTGGTGACGTTGTTGTTGACCTGATCTTGGGAGCCAGTGTATGTGAGTGTGTGTGCGGGTGTGTGTGTGTGTATCCTGGCGAATGGTGGTTATTGGTGGTGGTGGTGGTGGTGCAAGTGGCTGTTGCTGAATCTATCCTTTTTTTCCTCATATCAGTTTGGTCTCTTGTCATTCCCTTTTTTTCTGTCTCTGTGCCTATACGTCTCTCTCCTCCCTCCAAACCTTTGTTATTGTGACTCTGTCCATAGCATTGTCCAAGTATCCATGCATTTAAGAATTAATAATAATTATAAAATTTAATTTATATCCATGCATCCATGTTCTTGACTTTGGCCATATGTCTGTGGAGTGCAGCTATGAGGCTCGGCGTCTGAAGCACGTGCCCAAGATCGTGCACCTGGTTTGCCACCTTCTGACACAGATCGCAAACAATGTGTGCCCTCCCACACACGGGTACGTCACTCCACCACCACCACCACAATGCCATCATACATTGCTACACAACTATACACATCGCTACACAACCATACACATCGCTACACAACCATACACACCACTACACAACCATACACACCACTACACAACCATACTCACCGCTACACAACCATACTCACCGCTACACAACCATACACACTGCTACACAACCATACACAACGCTACACAACCATACTCACCACTACACAACCATACTCACCGCTACACAACCATACACACTGCTACACAACCGTGCACACCACAACACAACCGTACATGCCACTACACATCGCTGCACATCGCTACACAACCATAAACACTGCTACACAACCATTCACAACGCTGCACAACCATACACACCGCTACACAACCATACACATCGCTACATAATCATACACACCGCTACACAACCATACACATCGCTACATAATCATACACATCGCTACACAACCGTTAACATCACTACACAACCATTCTTAATGCTACACAATCATACACACAGCTACACAACCATACAAACAGCTACACAATGCTACATAACCATACACAACGCTGCACAACCATACACACGGCTACACAATCATACACACGGCTACACAACCATAAACATCGCTACACAACCATACACACTGCAACACAACCATATAATTGGCTATACAACCAAGCACACCGCTACACAACCATATACATCGCTACAGAACCATACACATGGCTACACAACCATGCACACCGCTACACAACCATACACATTGCTACAGAACCATACACATGGCTACACAACCATACACACCGCTACACAACCATATAGATCGCTACACAACCATACACATCGCTACAGAACCATACACACGGCTACACAACCATACACACCGCTACACAACCATACACACCGCTACACAACCATACACACTGCTACACAACCGTACACATCACTACACAACCATACATGCCACTACACATCGCCACACATCGCTGCACAACCATAAACACTGCTACACAACAATTCACAACGCTGCACAACCATACACACCGCTACACAACCATACACATTGCTACATAATCATGCACACTGCTACACCACCATTAACATCACTACACACCCATTCTCAACGCTACACAATCATACACACAGCTACACAACCCTACAAACAGCTACACAACGCTACACAACCATACACAACGCTGCACAACCATACACACGGCTACACAATCATACACACGGCTACACAACCATGCACACCGCTACACAACCATACACACTGCTACACAACCATACACATTGCTACACAACCATACACACGGCTACACAATCATACACATGGCTACACAACCATAAACATCGCTACACAACCATACACACCACTACACAGCCATACACATGGCTACATAACCATACACACCGCTGCACAACCATACACATCACTACACGACCATACACACCGCTACACAACCATACACATGGCTACACAACCATACACCCCGCTACACAACCATACACACCGCTACACAACCATACACATTACTACACAACCATATACACCGCGACACAACCATACACATCGCTACAGAACCATACACATGGCTACACAACCATACACCCCGCTACACAACCATACACACCGCTACACAACCATACTCACCGCTACACAACCGTACATACCGCTACAAAACTGTACACCCCAATATAGCCATGACGTGGCGGTGACGCGGTGGTGACGTCACCGACATCAAGGCTACGTCACCGTGACACCGCACCGTGACACCGCACCGTGACGTTGTGCCGTGGCTGTAGCGACAGGGACGGCATCTCATCTTCGTCGGACAGCGAGGTCGAGGTGCCCGACCTGACGGCCGAGATCGAGAAGACGGTCTCGCAGCTGGCGCTGCTTTGTTTTGAACCCGACGCCACGCTGCTGCCCGACTCCGCCGACGAGGAGGACGAGGAGGGAGTAGGGGGCCCCGTGGGACCCGGAGGCCTCGGCGGCGGTGCCGGATCTCCGTGCGACAGCGCATTGGCCTCCTGGTGGCCACGGTGCGGCCGCGTTGCAGGGACAGCCCTGCATCCTGGGCTCCGCAGGCTCAGCTACAGCGACTCGGACCTGAGGAGGGCGGGCGCAGACACTGGCTGGCCCGGCGACGTGTATCCTGTCAGCCCATTGGCAGCAGGGCGTTCGCTCCGCGGGGCCCTACCTCCACCGTGCCGTCCCGCCGAGATGGGAGGGGGGTCGCCCAGGGAGCGGAGGTCGCTACGCCGGCAAGAGAGTGGCGGCGCCGGTAGGACCGGCGAGACCGGCAGGCCCAGCCGCGGCATCGGCAGCAGGGGTGCCGACCCCCGCACGTTGTTTTACCAGCGGCTCGGCGACGGGGCCTCCGAGGCGGAGAGAGACCCACCCCCTCTTATCACGGTACTGTCACCGCCTAAGAATCCACCGCCGATCGTGTTGCACAGCCCCAGCGACGAGTCACAGGAGGAGGCGGACAGCAACCGCGGCAGGCCCACCCCGGGGCCCACCAAGGGGCCCACCGATAGGCCCGTTACGGGGCCCACCGAATTACGCAGTCTTGGGTCCAGTACGGAAGCTCCCGGGAAGTCTGTCGCAGCCACGGCGTGCAAGGGCAAGGAGGTGACTGTACCGGCGGTGGAGTTGGGTGGAGAGGTTGCCCCCACACCAGGAGACGGGGCCCCACTATGCAGCAGCAACAGCAGCAGGGTGGACGCAGCGAATCCGCCCAGCCCTACCCCTGGGGCCCACTGCCGAACTAGCGCGGCGCCCAACGGCACTTGCGGGCCGGAGCAGGATGGTCGCGGGTCTGTACCCCAGCAGCAGCTGCAGGGGGAGCAGCAGCAGGAGCAGCGGAGGAGTTCGAGGAGGCACCAGCGGAGGAGCCGGTCGCCCAGAGAGGCGGCGACACGAGCGGGCACGGCGGGGTCTGCGTCACCTGGCGGTGCTAGGATGGGCGCTGGGGCCTCGGAGGGGAGTGACGAGGAGGGAGGGAAAGGGACCTCGGTGCAGGGGACGGGGGACGAGGGGCCCCGCCGGCTGGAGGTGGCCCAGGCGCTGGCAGAGGACTCGCCGGAGCCAGGCTGTGTGCTCTGGGAGAGGGTGGCCGCGTGGCAGGTGTGTGTAAGCATTTGATTCCCGTTCATGGATAGCACCAGTGATGATTTTTAGAACCGGTCCTCAGCCTTCCCTCGGTAGACTTGGTCTCAAATGAGTACGTGGCACACTCTGTGAACGTCATCACGAGGGAGACAATGTCGGCAAGGAGTGGGTTGTGGTCACCCACCCCATCTTGTGATGGACTTCATAGGTGCTCGCTAACGGCACTTTAACCTATAATCTGTTAAGCTTGCAAGAGTGAGCTTTCTGCGTGCACATAGCTTGGCACAAGCGCCGTGGGGGCACCAGTTGTCAACATTGTCGTGTGGAGCAGAGGCGCTACTCGCGAACAGCACTTTCCCCAGCAGTCGGTTCAGGCGATGCGGGGGGGGGGGCTGTGTGTGCCGCATGCCGGGGTCCAGCGGGAGCTGAACTGGCGCGAGGGAGCGTGGGAGCGTCTGTGCGGCGAGCGCCGCCCGGCCGTGCTCGCCGCCCTCATGTTCTCCTGGCTGGAGCAGCTTCGGGAGCCGGCGCTCGGCCATGCAGACCTGGAGCGCCTGCAGGAGGCGGGCGGCGCCCGCGGACCGGGCTTTGCCACGCGGGCGCTGCAGGCACTGAGCAAGGTGCCCGCTCGTCCGTGCACGCGTCGGTGGTTGTTCTGTTTATTATTACAGTGGAAAGTACCCAGTGAGATGGCAAGCACTAGATGCGGAATTCCTGCGACGTAACAAACGTAGATCCGTGCTCTAGATATACAAGAGATTCCCACATGTATGTATATACATGCACATATAAAGTGAGGAGGTGTATCCCAGGTGCTAGGAAGATGTTTATTGTTACAACAGAAACTACGCAGTGAGCTTGCAAACTCTAGATGTGGGATTCCTGCGATACAACACTGGCTTATATCGCTAACACAGACTTTTGGTGTCAAACACTAGCTCCCATATTTAACACTGGCTCCCATATCTAACACTCGCTCCTAGCTCTAACACTCGCTTTGTAACCGAGGGTTACAAAGCGCTGCATAGATCTGCGGAGAGACCGCATGCCAGCACCAACAATGGCACAAGAACAGCAAATCAGCAACAATAACGGGTTTTTGGGGTTTTTTTTTTACAAATCTAAGCTGTGATGAAAACGGCATGGCAACAACAACATCAGGACAGTTGAATTGAAAGGCAAATAGTGGCAATAAATTATAGAAGAACATAAAATAAGCGATAAAAATTATTCTTCAACAAATAAGGAAGGAATAAATGTTCCCAAGAAGGCGAAGGTCGGCAGCGAGCCATCATCCCGGCACAACAACAGTGAGCCGCATTAACAGTCCTAGCCAGAGGACTTGAAAGGCTCTCTCATCTCATCTCATTGTCTGAAACCGCTTAGTCCTATACAGGGTCACGGTGAAGCCGGAGCCTATCCCGGCAGACACAGGGCGCAAGGCAAGGATATACCGACGATGGGACGCCAGTCCATCGCCGGGCACTGCGGGGCAATTTAGCCTGCGAGCCAATCAACCTATGCAACAGCATGCTTTTTGGACTGTGGGAGGAAACCGGAGTGCCCGGCGAAAACCCACGCGGACACGGGGAGAGCATGCAAACTCCACACAGAAAGGCACCGACTTGAAAGGCTTATGGAACAAATGAGTCTTGAGACGAGGTTTGAATATGCCCAGGGACTCAGCTGATCGAATCTCTAATGGAAGGGCATTCCAGACTCTGTGGGGGCAGCGCGCGAGACGGCTCTGTCACCCATCGAATGGAGGGAGCGATCTGGGCACATGCAGCAATCCCGTATTGGAGGATCGAAGTTGTGTTGAGGAGAATGCCTGAAGTAGGTCACGGATGTATTTCGGAGCAGTGCCAGTGAGAGTCTTGTAGATGAGGAGGAGGATCTTGAATTCAATCCTGTATTTAACAGGTAACCATTGGAGAGTTCGTGGAAGTATAGTCGCTAGGGAGATAATGACGGCCGGGCGAGGTACTGGCCAGTTAATGAGCTCTGGAGTTAATGAGCTCTCAGTGGCAACCGAAGCTAAGTGTTAGGCAAGGCAGGGTTTAATGGGGCCACGTGGAACGAAATTGTTATCTTGTTCCTCATGGCAAAAGTCACCGCTATCGGCTTTTTATTTAGTATTGTTTTACTTCTTGTCGTGAGTGCAGCTATTGCTAAATGTTCTAATCCGTGAGTGGCATTTTTTGCCACAGACGTCACAGTGGTATTGAGGAATTGATTATGTTGCTGCTGCAGGTGCCAACCGCAGAATTTGCCGCTGCTTAGGATTTCATATTACGACTGATCATTTCAACTCAGGGTGGCGCGGTGGCCCAGTGGTTAGCGCTGTCGCCTCACAGCAAGAAGGTCCCGGGTTCGAATCTCTCGGCTCGGGTGCCTTTCTGTGTGGAGTTTGCATGCTCTCCCCGTGTCCGCGTGGGTTTTCGCCGGGCACTCCGGTTTCCTCCCACAGTCCAAAAAGCATGCTGCTACATAGGTTGATTGGCTCGCAGGCTAAATTGCCCCACAGTGCCCGGCGATGGACTGGCGTCCCATCGTCGGTATATCCTTGCCTTGCGCCCTGTGTCTGCCGGGATAGGCTCCGGTTTCACCGTGACCCTGTATAGGACTAAGCGGTTTCAGACAATGAGATGAGATTTCAACTCATAAATTAATGAATAGCCAGAGCCAAACATTTGAATTGGTCTTGGGCCTCCCATAGATTGACTCAGCCGTAAATTGAGTACCAGGTGCGATGTTTTAAAATCGCCGTGGAGGAGAGGGAGATCGGCTGCACACACCACCTGTTTGTGCGCTCTGCTGGCCTCCGTCGCAACTACTCGCTCATAGCACGCGACTCCGGAATGTTTTGGAGCAATCGAGGGGATCGCTGTGTTTGCCTCCGCAGGGCCAGGAGCAGACGGTGCTGTGTATTGTGGACTGTGTAGCGGGGCTGGGGCCGCTGCCTCCGCAACTGGAGGATGCACTGCTGAGTCGTTGTGCACGCACACTCACACAGGTGCGGCCGGAGGTGAGGGCACACCGGTATGCCAAAGTTCAGCAGAATACCAGGGGAATGGTTTTCTGTCTGAGACACGGGGGACAAAACGTCCAGTATGCTTGATAGAAGGCTGTTGCAAGTTTCAAATGTCGCATCAGAGGCAGAGTGAGCCGAGGCAGAGAGTGATTAACTGTTGATTGCAGCGGTGAATAAGTCTCGAGTGACGGCGTTAATATTTCAGATTGGATTTTGTATTTGGTATGAATAAAGCCAAATAAGTTCAGAGTGGCCATGAGATCCCTTGCAAGGGGGATCTTTAAAAAGTCGACATGGATGTTGAAATGGCCAAGTATCAGGATCAGACAGTTCATTGACAAAAGAAGTGGAGGCTCCAGGTGGGCGGTAGAGCAGCGCCAACTTCACAGGTTGAGCCGACCTCCAATCCGGAGACATTTGCTCAACATAATGCAAGGTCGGCGATGGAATCAGTCGGATGTCAGCAGTAACACGGTGGAGAACTGCGAGGCCATCACTGCGGCCATGGGAATGAGCCTTCTTGTGGAGTGCAAAGTCCTGCAGTTGAGCCTAATTCAACGTGAGAAAATCATCTTGATGATGCCAGGAATCTGTTAGGCAGAGCAGGTCCAGACTGTTATTCAAGATTACCTCAGCAATGAGTGGGACTTTTTCAGTGTTTAGAGAGTGCACATTGAGCAGGGCAAAGTGGGTTACAGTTGTAGACAATGTGCGTGCTGGAAGAGAGAACCGACCAGCAGTATAGTCTGCAAGCAATGTCTCATCTCATTATCTGAAACCGCTTAATCCTATATAGGGTCACGGTGAGCCGGAGCCTATCCCGGAAACACAGGGCGTAAGGCAGGAATACACCCGACGACGGGACGCCGGTCCATCGCCGGGCATTGCGGGACAATTTTAGTCTGCGAGCCAATCAACCTATCCAGGAGCATGCTTTTGGACTGTGGGAGGAAACCGGAGTACCCGGCGAAAACCCACGCGGACACGGGGAGAGCATGCAAACTCCACACAGAAAGGCACCCGAGCCGAGAGACTCGAACCCGGGACCTTCTTGCTGTGAGGCGTCAGCGCTAACCACTGCGCCACCGCGCCGCCAGGGGTAAAAGTCCTGCCAAAGAAGACACACGTTCAGCAGAACATAGTGGGTTTAACCGTGGGAGCCCGTAGGGTACTTTAATTCGAAGGCTTTCGTGACCACTATTATCAGTGAAATCCATTTTTTGGGTCAGGTCACGTAGAAAATTATAAATTATAAAAGTGTCGTTTAACCCTCCACCACCCGACACGGCCAATCAGCAAAGGGTTGTCACATGGAACAGAAGACGCGCCAATTCCTTTACTATCTCAGCACACCGGTGTGTTGAAAAGCGACCCCACAATATTTTACAAAAACGTATACGACGTGTCGCTGATAACAACGTTCAGCATCATCAGGCACCCGCGCCAACCGACCCGGAAGCGGTTTGCGGGCCATTAGATTTGCCCAACCAGTTGTTGGCGCGGGTGCCTGAAGATGCTGAACGTTGTTGTCAGCGAAACGTCGTACATTTTTTGTAAAATATTGTGGGGTCGCTTTTCAACACACCGGTGTGCTGAGATAGTAAAGGAATTGGCGCATCTTCTGTTCAACATGACAACCCCTTGCTGATTGGCCGTGTCAGGTGTGGAGGGTTAAACGACACTATTTAATAATTTATAATTTTCTACGTGATCTGTAAGGTACGTTCAGGCGTTTACGTTTTGTTAAAGTTTATTCTAGAATTCTGGTACGAGCTTGACGTATCACAGTCATGCAAAGGGGTAGGTGATAACGCGGGGGAGTGACACTAGGATTGACGAAACGAGAGAAGTAACACACTCCGTCTTTCACAGGTTGGCCTGGGAGGCTCTGGGAGACAGGCGGACGGGGAGGATGCCATGGCGGGGGCCCTCAGGGCTGTGCTGGGGCCCCTGCTGGTGGAGCGGAGGGGAGAGGTGGCGGCGCACGGGCGCTAGCGGCACCGCGCCCTCCCCCGCCCCCCACAAATCACTCAGGAGTCATCGGGGTGAGAGGTGGGACCATTTGTGTGTGTGTGTGGGTGTACGGGGAGTGGTGTCAAGATCGAAGGACGCTACTGGGGAGTGCCAGGCTAAGTGCACAATGCAGCTACTGGACAATTGGAGGCAGTCGCCCTCCAGCAACAACAGAGAGTGGAGGAGCAATGCTCACAGCAATGAGCAGAGCACCAGGTAGCGGAAACCCAGCGAGTTGGTGCAGTGGGGAGTACAGGTGGTGTCCCATGCAGTATTTGGTCAGTCAGCCCATGGCACCTGGTCTGCTGCATGGTCCCAATCGGTCATCCTGTCAACAAGCATTCTACACTTCACGTAGTCTGAAGGGACACCTGGTCTGGCACAGCACCGTGGTGATGCTCGTTAACAGCACTTTTACCCTATGGTCTGTTGAGGTTATATGGGGGATCTTTATCTCTATGTAAAGGGAGCAGTGGCACAGTAGTTACAACACTGTGCGATGCACCTGGTGAACCGAATTTTATTCCTGCTCACGGCCAACACCAGTGATGATTATCTGAACCCGTTCTGGGATTCCCCTGGGTCGACCCAGCTTTAAATGAGTACGTGCCAGCCTTCGTAGGCTCTTCTTAACAGCACTTGCCCCAGTAGTCTGTCAAGGCTATATGGGGAATCTTTATCTGCAGTGGATGTTGTGAATGTGGCTCGAGGAGTACATTGTTGTGTGTGTGCAGTTAGTGGTGGCACAGTGGTTAGCACACTTAGATTACGTGGTGGCAGAGTGGTTGGCACACTTAGATTACGTGGTGGCACAGTGGTTAGCACCCTTAGATTACGTGGTAGCAGAGTGGTTTGCACACTTAGATTGAGTGGTGGCACATTGGTTAGCACACTTAGATTGAGTGGTGGCACAGTGGTTAGCACACTTAGATTGAGTGGTGGCACAGTGGTTAGCAC
>JAZEWT010000029.1:7909997-7920428 GCA_036362905.1 Mordacia mordax
ATCTCAGCACACGTTGTCGATGAGTGTCGGTGAGAATCTCAGTACACGTCCAGGAGTGTCGGTGAGGATCTCAGTACACGTTCTCGGTGAGTGTTGGTGAGGATCTCAGTACACCTTGTCAGTGAGTGTCGGTGAGGATCTCAGTACGCGTTGTTGGTGAGTGTCAGTGAGGATCTCAGTACACGTTGTCGATGAGTGTCGGTGAGGATCTCAGTACACGTCCGTGAGTGTCGGTGAGGATCTCAGTACACGTTCTCGGTGAGTGTTGGTGAGGATCTCAGTACACCTTGTCAGTGAGTGTCGGTGAGGATCTCAGTACACGTTGTTGGTGAGTGTCAGTGAGGATCTCAGTACACGTTGTCGATGAGTGTCGGTGAGGATCTCAGTACACGTCCGTGAGTGTCGGTGAAGATCTCAGTACACGTTCTCGGTGAGTGTTGGTGAGGATCTCAGTACACCTTGTCAGTGACTGTCGGTGAGCATCTCAGTGCACGTTGTCGGTCAGTGTCAGTGAGGATCTCAGTACATGTCGGTCACGATCTCGAGCAGCAGGGGGTGCACGGTGGCGCCAGCCTGTGTGCGCCGGTACGTCTCCAAGAGACAGATATGCTCCGACACCAGCTGCCGCAGGTCCACCAGTTTCTGCAGCAGCTTGGGGAAGAGGAAGGGGCAGTGCGGGTGCGCACGGTGCAGTTGGAGCGCCAGCGCCTGCAGCATGCGCTCCTGCAGCCGCTCCACGACCGCCACGTTCACCAACCCCGGGCGGTCTGCGGGGGCACAGAGGAGCGCAGCTGCCACGGTGGGGACGCGAGGTGACATCACCACGACGGGGATACGGTGATGCACGATGACACACTGTGACGTACAGTGACACATGGTGACATCACCACGACGGGGATATGGTGACGCGTGGTGACGCACGTTGACACAGTGACAAACGGTGACATCACCGCGACGGGGATACGGTGACGCGTGGTGACGCACGTTGACACACAGTGACACAGTGACACATGGTGACATCACCACGACGGGGATACGGTGACGCACGGTGACGCATGGTGACGCACGGTGACACAGTGACACACGGTGACATCACCGCGACGGGGACACGGTGACGCACGGTGACACACGGTGACATTACCGCAATGGGGACGAGGTGACACACAGTGACACACGGTGACATCAACACGACGGGGATACGGTAACGCACGGTGACGCACGGTGTTACACAGTGACACACGTTGACATCACCGCGACGGGGACACGGTGACGCACGGTGACACATGGTGTTACACAGTGACACACGGTGACATCACTGCGATGGGGACATGGTGATGCACGGTAACGCACGGTGACACACGGTGACACACGGTGACATCACCGGGACGGGGCTACGGTGACGCACGGTGACGCACGGTGACATCACCATGACGGGGATACGGTGACGCGCAGTGACGCACGTTAACGTACAGTGACACACGGTAACATCACCACGACGGGGACACAGTGACGCACGGTGACACGGTGACGTACAGTGACACAAGGTGACATCACCATGACGGGGATATGGTGACGCACGGTGACACACGGTGACGTACAGTGACACACGGTAACATCACCGGGACGGGGCTACAGTGACGCACGGTGACACACGGTGACATCACCGCGATGGGGATATGGTGACGCACGGTGACACACTGTGACGTACAGTGACACACGTGACATCACCATGACGGGGATACGGTTACACGCGGTGACGCATGGTGACGTACAGTGACACACGGTGACATCACCACGACGGGGACACAGTGACGCATGGTGACACGGTGATGTACAGTGACACAAGGTGACATCACCACGACGGGGACACAGTGACGCACGGTGACACGGTGACGTACAGTGACACAAGGTGACATCACCATGACGTGGATATGGTGACGCACGGTGACACACGGTGACGTACTGTGACACACGGTGACATCACCATGATGGGGATACGGTGACGTGCAGTGATGCAAGGTGACACACAGTGACACACGGTGACATCACCACGACGGCGATACGGTGACGCACGACGACACACGGTGACATCACCATGACGGGGATACGGTGACGTGCAGTGATGCAAGGTGACACACAGTGACACACGGTGACATCACCACGACGGCGACATGGTGACACACGGTGACATCACCATGATGGGGACACGGAGATGCACGGTGACGCACGGTGACGTACAGTGACATCGCCACATAATGGACACAGCGACACGCTGATATTAATACAGGGGTAGTGACACACTGGCATGGTGACATTATTAGTGGCACACGGTGATATCCTGATAGTGACACCCCATGGCACAGAGTGACACTGACAGTGAAATAGTGGCATACAGCAATAGACTGATCGTAACACACAGCAACACCGTACAGTGACAGATGGTCACACACTTATAGTGGCACACAGATCTTTTAAGGGTCTGTGGGCTCCTACCACAGTCCAGTCTGGTTAAACCCAGGATGGATCATAAGCCGGCCAGACTGAATATTTCAAACTAGCGTTGATGTTCCATTAGAGGAGCGTCGTGTGGAACGCCAGGCCAAGCAGTTTCCACACCGTGTTACACAGCTGATGAGAATATAGCGCTATCCGGCTGTTAATAATAATAATTGCATTTATAGAGCGATTTTCACCCGAGGGTTACAAAGCGCTGTACAGAGCTGTGGAGAGAACGGCACGTCAACAACAACGACATTGGAATAGAAAATCAGCAATAGCATTTTTGGGGGGTTTTTTTAATATTAAAAATATAATTTGACTTTCAACTATAATTAAAAAATGCCAAATAGTGAGATCTTCGCTACCAAACTGAAACTGGTAATAAGCATAAAGACAAATATCCCCCGTATGGCCTTAACGGACTATCGGGTCAAGTGCGGTTAGCGAGCACCTAATAAAGGCCTACATAGCACAGGAGGAGGTGGATGACCAGTACCACACCCGGCAGCTTTTGTCTCCCTCGTGGCCATGTTTACACAATGATGTAGCATAGAGGCCCGCATTGGTGCATCCCGAGACCACGAATATGGGTTTTAGACCAGGATCCTCGCAGGAGGGATAAACTTCAAGGTTTTTCCCAGGTAGTGGTGATTTGCTCACTCAGGGCACCACCAAGGGTCAGACTCCAGCGGGTGCGGAAAGGAAGAGAGAGACAGCCACTGTTGGTCGGTGGGGACATGACCACTGGAGATACGGGGAGAAAGAGAGAGACACGGGGAGGCAGAGGGGGAGACACGGGGACAGTGAGAGGAAAGAAAGCTCTCAGAGACGGGCGCGTGTGGGCACAGGGAGACACGTGGAGATGCAGGGGGAAGCGGCCGCCATTTTGTAGCAAGTGCGGAGACACAGGGAGACACGTAAGGTGCCGGGATTTGTGGGGTTACAAAGCTTGCTTGTATGGAAAACACAACCATGTAATTTGTAGCCATAGGCATAGATAAGGCATTGCGGCGTAACGGCCTTCGGGAAAAAAACCCCCACAAGGATGCGCGGGAGGAGAAGGGTTTTTTACCGCGAAGGAATAAAAAACTAATTAGCGGGTCGAATGCGGGGGTGGATGAGAACCAAGGCCAGTTGGAATGACAACCCTGCCTGAGATGACATGACCTATCATGCGATTACCCGGAATGGGAAAATACTAAAAACAGTTTCGCACGCATATGGCAGGGCCAATAAGAGGCCAGAATGGCCCGATAAGCGGCCGAAAGCGAGGGACCGCAAGAGGGGGTTCCCCCGAGGGACCCAGGGATTCGATGATAATAAATAAACATATACCTTCTCAACTATGTAAGGCTGAGAGACCCGGGGAACGGGGCTCACTCCTGAGAGATCTCTGTCGGACAGCTAACTGAAATTTCACCAGTCTGTCGGGAGTAATACTCGGGAGTGAGACTTCCTCAGACTCCAACGAGGAATATAGAACGACAAGTGTCTTTCCTTTGCTCCGTTGTTCCACGCTTGTGCGCTCTGATAATCGCTTAAAAATAAATCAAGTACTTAACGGCTGAATAAAGACTGCATTCTCTATCATTTTACTCCGGGCGGTCCGGTGGGGGCTGAAAAGCCTCCGCACAGTAAGGAACGTAGTGTTGGGAGGACGGTGCCTGTCAAGAGCTCGACCGATGCTGGCGCCATCGAGAGAGAAAACCCAACAGGTTCCGATAGATAGGAGAACACGGGGACACAGAGAGACACGTGGGATGCAGTGAGACACGTACACAGGCACAACGGATGAGGGAGAGGGGACACAGAGGAAGAGAAGGACATGGACTGGATGCTGTGTGTGGAGCGGTGCCGCAGCGGTTAGCACACTCTAAGTTGGGAGGAACGGTGAGCACGCACATGTGGGGTGTCGTGTGGTGAGCGGTGAGCGCGGTAGTGCAGCAGCAAGGGCGCGAGATGCATGTGCACATAGACAGTGGAAACGAGTACCATCGTCACGTGCGCAGCACTCGCTAGGCTGGTAGAGGCCACAGTCAGGATGGAGCACGGAGAGGTGCAAGGTGAAGGGGCACCCCTGAGCGTTTTCCCACTGGGATGGGAGCGAGGGGCTGTAGTGAGCGAACCCTACAGGTAAGACAGAGGGACTGGGGTCAGCGACCCCTACAACTCATTTGAGCTGAGTCAACCTAGGGGAGGCCCTGGACCGGTTCAAAAAATTGGCACTGCTATTGATCGTAAGCGGGATTCGAACTATAGCAGGTTCGTAACGCTAGCGTGCTAACCACTGCGCCACCACTTCCCATTATAATCAGAGGAGCGCGTGCACGCACCGTCACAGAGGATGATGGCGGCGAGGAAGACGGCGATGTCATCGTCACACAGCCCCAGCGCGTTAAAACGCTGTGAGAATTCAAGCTTTGTGTCGTCGTTGGCGTTGAAGTGGCGCCGTACGGCGTCAAAGAACGCGCGCGAGATGTATACGCCGCCGCCCGCGAGCAGCGTGCCGTCCTCCCGCATGTGCGGTGCCATCATGGTGAAGAGTGCCTCGTACACGCTGTACTTGAGCAGCGTCACCTGCAACAACAGCAACCACGGCAGGCTGATGGCTAGAGACGGTGTCTCCCTGTGAACCGTGTCAGCGGGCTGTCTGCTGGTTGTGCGTTGCTAGAGGTGAGGTTTGAGAGCACAGTTTTGGTGTGGATCTGTATGTACCTCTCTGTATCTGTAACTCTGTGCATCTATCTGGATATACCTCTCTGTATCTAAATCTCTATCTGTATCTATACATATCGCCCCAGGTGTGACTACATAACTTGATTATTATAATCATGTAGGTTTTCATGGCTCGATGCATGATTGCTTCGAAAAGCTGCTCTCTCGGGACAGCCGTGTCGATCGCTCCCTCTCCTCGCGACGTTTCGCCTCACACGTTAGAGGCATCCTCAGACGCAGTATGTGTGTTTAGTGCCTGTTGCTCCTATATATATGTGGGTACTATGTATGTGTCGAGTCATCTTTTGTTGTGTGGGGTCTACATCTGAATCACATTAACACTAATCTCCTTATCCTATTCACACCCCGGAACTGCGATAACCCCCTCTTGCTTTGTCTATGGCTAGTCCCCTAATTTGCATCTCATGAATGAACCTCTCACACACCTAGCAATCCCTCTCTGATCTAACTATACGGCTGAAGAACGGCGAGAGCTTAACAAACTCAACAAGAATGAAGACATACTCATTCTGCAAGCGGACAAAGGAAACGCTACAGTCATCGTCAACACAGAGGATTACAAGTTGAAGATGCACCAGGAAGTCAGCAATACCGCAATAGATGAGAAACTCAAACGGGACTCAACCAAGAAAATCGAAATCCGAACAAAGGCCATCATCAAGCAGAATATTCAAAGTGAAGAGAAAAGAATTGAATCCACAAGATAGCAGAATTCCCAGACTATACGGGCTACCGAAGATTCATAAAGAGGGGACCCCGTACCGACCGATAGTAAGTGCAATAGGTTCACTAAGCTACAAACTCGCCAAATACGTAGCCCAAGAATTACAACCCACAGTGGAGCTCACACCCTCATATATCAAGAACTCAAGACACTTCATCGAAATCCTGAAACAAATCACACTCAACGAAACGGACCTGCTCGTTAGTTTTCATGTGGTCTCCTTATTTACAAAAAAAACATCAAAGAAAGCATCAAGATGATTGAAAAACAGTTTGACCGGAGGTTAGCAGAGCCGGCAAAGGTATGCCTGACAACAACCTATTTCAAGTTCGACGGGGAGTTTTACCAACAAAAAGAGGGTGCAGCAATGGGATCACCAGTCTCACCCGCAGCAGCCAACCTCTATCTAAGTAGTTTTGAGGAGGAAGCCATAAACTCATCTACACTGAAACCTACCAACTGGTATCGATACATTGATGACACATTCGTCATATGGCCACACGGAAGACAGAAACTAGAGGAATTCCTTGGTCACTTAAACTCCATACACCCGAACGTCAAGTTCACCATGGAAAAAGAAGAAAACGGCCAGATTCCGTTTCTGGACGTACTGGTGAAGAGAAACGCAGAGGGGACGCTCAGCCACACTGTATACAGGAAGATAACACATACGGCCAGGTATTTGCACGCGGAGTCTCACCATCACCCGAAACAGAAACGGGAGATACTCCACACCTTAGCCCACCGGTCAAAAACAATTTCAGACAAACTACCATCTAAGAGACGAGCTACAACATCTACAACAAGCACTAGCGAGCAATGGAAACACAAAAACAGAAATCCAACGTGCCATAACAAGAGAACGTAGACAGAAACAGCAAGAAAATGGGCAGGAAGATATCAAGACCCGCACTTTCCTGCCATATGTGAAAGGCACCACAGACAAAATTAGCAAATGCCTGTAAAAATATAAACTAAAAACAGTCTTCACAACCCACCAGAAGATACAAGACGTACTCAAATCACCTAAAGACCAACTACCGTTACAGACAGAAGGCGAAAATTGCATTCCTTGCAGCAAATGTGAGGAAGTATACATCGGACAAACAGGAAGAACAATAGCCACAATAAAAAGAGAACACGAGGCAGCAGTACGTTTGCAGCACACGGATAAATCAGCAACAGCAGCACAAAGTGTAGCTAAATAACATAGAATCGATTTTGATAAAATACGAATACTAGCAGCGATCTGCCATAAAGGTCCAAGATTACTTGGTGAAGCAATTGAGATTCACAAGACAAAAAGGACCATGAACCGAAAACAAGAAATGAATATAAAGATCAGCCAATCCTGGAGGCCAGTTATTGAAGTCAATAGTGCATAGATATAGAGCTATTGGGTGTGGACATCAGAGGGGGATTGCTAGGTGTGTGAGAGGTTCTTTCATGAGTTCAAATTAGGGGACTAGCCAGAGACAAAGCAGGGAGGGGGTTATCGCAGTTCTGGGGTGTGAATAAGATAAGGAGATTAGTGTCAATGTCATTCAGATGTAGACCCCACACAACAAAAGATGACTCAACACATACAGAGTACCCACAGATATATAGGAGCAACAGGTACTACACACACACACTGCGCCTGATGATGCCTCTGACGTGAGGCAAAACGTCGCGAGGAGAGGAGAGGGAGCGATCGACGCGGCTGTCCCGAGAGAGCAGCTTTTCGAAGCAATCATCAACTTGATTATTGTTTTGGAATGGTTGTGTAAGCGGCGTCAGCCTGGCCTGTCCCACCTGTTAGGCTCATGGTCGTGAATAAGCGACCAGGCAAACATGACGATTATCCAATAAATCGAAGGAAGTAACTAAATAAATAAATTCTCAAATATATAAATAGATACATGGATAACGTCTGAATGCACTCGAAGATTCATTAATTTATTATCAGTACCCTCTTACTCGTGTACAGGGTCATGAGGGACTGGAGCCTATCTCACACGATAGAGGGTGCAAAGCGAGGGGAGACATAGCATGTGGTGCCAGTACATTGCAAGCCACACTTTTTGAGGCAATTTACTCAGCAAGCCAATTTACCTAGGCAGGAGTGTCTCTTGGACGGTGGGAAGAATACGGAGTACCAGACGAAACCCCACGGGGGCACGGGGAGAGAGAGAGAGATAACATGAAAACTCCAAACAGAATAACGCCCGAGCCTGGAACCAAACCCGGTCCCTTCTTGTTGTGAGGCAACAGCGCTACCGACTATGCCACCGATTTGGGGGTAGAACTCTGCGCTGTGTGTTTCAAATCCTCCACGCTCATCACAGCCAACTGGTGAGTTGACTCGAGGGCTTGGATGTACACCGCAACAGATAGAGTCTGTCTCTGCAGGTTGTCTTTAATAGGACGATCTTATTCTGCAGTGGTGACAGAAACAAGTATCATCCTGTACAATCACGAACTTGCCCAACCGTCCATTTACATGCACGGTATGTCATAAATTGGGTGTCGCAATGAATGTAATCCTTTTTTAAAATCCCCACGAATGGGCATGGGTTAGCGAGTTCGTGATGTCTTTGGTCTATTCTGTCACCACTACATTTCTGATATAACTGATTACAAAAACGTGCCTTATGTGTGCGATAAATACACTTTTTGTCGACACCAGCTACAATTGCATATGCACCTTGTGTTGTGTTATATATGTAATTATTCAGAGAAGGCGTTGAACTCGAGGTGTTTATTAAAGGAACGTTAGGAACACCATATATTGTAGTAACGTCTAAGGGCTTAATGCCACAGGTAACAACTAGCAAGGTAACGGGTTATAATGTGGGCTACTACTGAGGAATGTTAGGGTTCCCAACATGTGGTCCTAACTCCTGACTGAACTCTATCGCTGGCTGTAAGTCATTCCGGCGGAGGTTTCATCAAAAGGGCCCAGTCTCCCATTGGCTCTTCCCTTAAATAGATTCCCTGGGTCCTGCCCCGAGTCCTCCTTAATCCTCGCCTTTGGCCATCTGACTTTGGTTCTGGCCATTGGTGATCCCTTCCGCTGCGTGCGCTGCGACCAATGGGTTTGAAAGGGGGAGAGAAAACTGGGAGACTAACCGAGTCTCATCAAGTCTCTATCGAGGCCCCTGGTTCAAAGTCGTTAATTGTATATAGAATGTGGCAATCGCCCTCTGGCAGCTAAAACGGGCTAAAAACAGCAAGGTTGCACAGTAGGGTGTACAGGTGGCGCATCTGCCAGTCATCATCTGGGACAGTCAACTCATAGCACCTAAGTCTGTCCCGTGACCTCCTGCCCGTGAGCCTTCAACACTTCACGTTGCCTCAAGGTGCATATGGCCTGGCACAAGCACCGGGGTGACGTTACTGACGGGCGGCTGTTGGCACTGTAGGTGTGTGTATGTGAATCCGTGTGTAAGTTTCTGTATGTGTGTGTGCATAATCAGGCTGTGTGTCAGTGAGGGATGCACAGCAGGCCCGACCCAAGCCAACCACAGGCGTGACCCCTGAGACCCCGTCTATCCCGGCACCCTTACCTGGTCATTAATGTCGATGGCGCTAAACCCTGGGATGGCCTTGGCGAACTCGGTCACCTGGCGCACCGTGTCCGCGATGCGGTACTGCATCCGGTTGAAGAATCTCACCAGCTCCACTGTCGGCATCGTGCCAGGCGCCGTGCCCGGCACCCCCGACTCTGGCATGGGCACCATCTGCAGGTGCTCTCGGAGCACCACTTCCATGCTGTCAGGCCTCGGCTCCACGTCCGCCGCGGCAGCGCCTCCATCCTCCTCGCTCAGCACCGTTAGCTCGGCAAGTCCGATGCTCTTTTTGAACTTGACGAAGGACGACATGTCGTGAATGATCGACACCTGCTCGCTCGCGTGGAGACACCAAGGATAGAGATCCTCTGTCGAGCCTCTAACACAGTGAGTCCCAACAGTTTCAGTGGCAAAGGCACACTTCGATCAAACAAACATTCTAATCTAGGGCAACCCACTTGTTTCAGCTGAATCGATTGCTTTGAAATTAGTCGACCAATAGCATAATGTCTAGGAAGCGGTGTCTGGTGAGTTGGCGCCAGATATCAACCTGACTCCCCCCCCCCTCCCCCTCTGGTTTCTTCTCGTCTCTGCATCCATGTCTTGCCCCCGACAAGGTGTGGAATGTGGCAGCGGGTTATGAATTGGATTGTATTTATTATTGTTACGGTCTTGGTAGACATGTTAACACTGTGCATGGAGCAAGCTAAGTACACAACAAGGTGTGCATGGAACAAGCTAAATACACAACAAGCTGTGCATGGAACAAGCTATATATACAACAAGCTGTGCATGGAACAAGCTAAATACACAACAAGATGTGCATGGAACAAGCTAAATACACAAGCTGTGCATGGAACAAGCTATATATACAACAAGCTGTGCATGGAACAAGCTAAATATACAAGCTGTGCATGGAAC
>JAZEWT010000029.1:7950782-7967691 GCA_036362905.1 Mordacia mordax
ACAGAAAACCCTCCGGGGGGGGGAGGGGGGGGGAGGGGGGGTGTGGGGCTACGCGACCCCTTCACGTACCGGAGAACCGCTGCAGGGAAGTGGATACTGCAGAGCTACCTCCCAGCAGCAGCACCTCCCCACTGGCTCTGCCGTCGAGATCAATGTAAAGGGGAAGCGCTCGTAATATGCAGTGCGGTTGCGGGTACTCAAGATAGACTCATCCTCGCCTTGCGCACGCGATTCACCGACCGACGGTGGTGTCGCCATGGGTGCCACCGGGGGATTGGATCGAGCCGGACCCAGCGACCGCCGCGCTGCATCGCAAGTCACTTTGTGCCGATCGTCGCACCAACGCAGCGGCAGGAGCTGTCACCGTTGCCACCGACTAAAGCGCGACACCACCCAGCGTGCGGAACAGTCCACGCGTGACAACACGCATGCACACGTCTACGTACACGCACACCCACATTTGTATGTGTACACATGCATCCCCGCAACTGACGGCAATACGTTGGGGTCACGGGGGGCGGGGGGGGGGTGGGGTGGGTGTCTGGCGTCACGGCACTTGACAGAGTCACGATGTCACAGTTGAAGAACTGCAGGTGCTCGCTCACAACGGTTGGGTGACTCCCGGGATTGTGGGAGATACTGGGAGGTCACGGAACATCACAAGAGGTCACGGGAGGTCACGGGAGGTTGCTGTGGTTGATCAGTGATGAACGAGTGTGCGTGCGAGCGAGGGGAGTATGCCTGTGCTCATCACTGCTTGTCGCGAAAGCCCCGTGGTTATAATTCCTAAGCTCGGGGAATCTGTTTGAAGCTCCCTCGTGCAGCGGGACTGGCCTTCACGCCGGGTAACGGCACGCGGAGTGGATCTCACAGTGCTACCGCTGAGATCGCTTCGCGTCAAACCATGCTCCACAGTTCCCTCCCACCCGCAAGACAACACCTGCAAAACCCTCCGTTGCGAGGAAGGAGGTTAAGGTGGTGGTGGTGGGGAGGGAGGAAGGTGAGCAAAGATTCATTTAAAGGTGAACATTTTTTTCCAATTCGCCGGAAGACTGGAGTAGGCGGGTCGCGACTAGTAGCTGCCACAGCCATAGTGAAAGGTATACTTGACGTGGTGTGCTGGGTGCGGCCTGAGAGAGACCGGTGCAAGGGAGGTTTGCACACTTGTTGCGCAGTGTGCGCACGGGCGTATCGATAGTGCGTTGCGTGTGGGTGGTGTGGCGCCGATATCGGTAGTGTACATGGTGCTGCGCGTGCGGTGGTGTTAGTGGTGCGATGCATGTGTGGCTGTGTCGGTGGTGTGGGGCGCGTGGATGGTGCAGAGGCGTTGCATGCTTCAGTCGAGGAAGAAGGAAGCGAAGGACTTGCGGATGTTACGAATGGGAGGCCAGTTTTCTGTCTGCTCCTGGCCCGACGGAGGATCGCCGGATGAGCTGCACACACAAGAGACAAAGATCCCCCGTGTAGCCGTTAAGAGACTGCTCGGGCAACTGTTTGTTAGCGAGTAGCGTCTATGAAGGGCTGCACGGCACAGGAGAGAGGGAAACGTGACCAAGGAGGACAACGCTATGGGTACTTTTTTGCCAGTATACATATATAACATTACAACAGGTTTTACCGTATCTGGCGATTATGCAGGTGTTAACAACTGTATAACAGCTCCACCTAAGCTATAAGGCATTGATACCGCGTTGTCCTGAGCTGACTGCCTTTTGGCAATGGCTGACACCGGCAAATAGGCTCAAAAGGAAGCCACTGCCAGGTGAAGGTCGGTCAGTTGAAGGACAATGCATAGGTTATCAAAGCTACCTGTTGGCATACTTTGCCACTAGTATGTGTGGCTTTTACAAACTGGACGCATCGCAAAATGTGTCTATTTTGGTGTTTGGGATCTTATCACCTGCATAATTGCCTGGCAATTATTGCAGGTGTTAAGATATTAACACCTGCAATTATTGCCTGGCGATTATGCAGGTGTTAAGATATTAACACCTGCATAATTAACACCTGCATAATTGCAGGTGTTAATATCTTAACACCTGCATAATTGCCAGGCAATAATTGCAGGTGTTAATATCTTGCAGGTGTTAATATCTTGCAGGTGTTAATATCTTAACACCTGCAATAATTGCCAGGCAATTATGCAGGTGATAAGATCCCAAACACCTGCATAATTGCCAGATACGGTAAAACCTGTTGTAATCTTAAGGAGGACAACAGTTGTGCAAAAAGGATGTCTTAAAAAGAAACCTTAACACCTGGCAGTAAGTTGCCAGATGTAAATGGCACTGCAGTACACGAGTTTCAGGCGACTGACGTCCACAGACAAAACATTAACAGGGCCACTGCCCACTCACTTGAGTGGCTGGCGCGCAAACTGCTGCTGCTGCTCTGGTGGCGGTGGCGTGGGTTCCTCTGGCGGCGGCGGTTGGGTCTCGGCCATGGACGGGGCAGCCTGCGTGGCTGGAGCCCTCCTGGTGGGGCCTTGTTGGTGATCCTGAGACACTGATGGGTTGCGTGGTCGCTGTGTGGGCACTGGGGCAGACGAAGCGGGGGAGGAGGGGGGCCCTTGTGGCTGTTGGGTGGTTACAGGCCTCTGGTGCAGCTGTGGTGATCCCTGCTGCTGCGACTGCTGCTGCTGAGGCGGCGCTGCTCTGTACCCACTGGCCTTCCGAGGCGACGGTGGTTGAGCGGCCAGCTCGCTGGGTTTCGGGGGCAGACGAGGCCTACTCTGCGCCTCGCCGATGCCCTCCGCAGGACGAGGCTGACCCGCCGGCCCCCTGGGCAGGCCCCGCTCCGGCATTCCCGCTACGGGCGTGCCCTGTTCGGGCCTGGCGGCCAGCTCGGACGGTTTGGGCTGCAGCGGTGGAGGGGGTCCGCGGGGCCGCTCCCCAGGGGCCCTCTGCTGCAGGGGAGGAGACGGATGAGCGGATTCCCCCCGCGGACGAGCTTGGGGGCTGGACGGGGCTTCGGCGGCAGGGCCCGCCCTTGGGCCCACCCTCGGGCCCGCCACAGGCCCCACTTGTGGTGGCTGCTGCTGTGGCGGTGGGATGGGCCCTGTGCCAGGGTCCTGCTCTGGTGGCCACCGCCGCTGGGCAAGGACGCCAGACTGGGGCCTTTCCCGGGCCTGGTGGGGTGGTGGGGATGCCTGTGGTGACGGACCCTTGGCCCGATTCAGGCCCTTCGTGGCCTGCTGCTCACTCACGGCCGGTTGCTGCTGCTGTTTTTGATTCTGGTGCGGATGCTGATGCTGTTGCTCATGTTGGTGGAGTGGGGCCTGGCTGTACTTCTGCTGCTGCTGCTGGTCTGGCGGTGGGGCGACCACCCGCTGTTCTCCAACTGCACCGGCACGCGTCCCCGCTTCCTGCATGGCCCAGGTCGGCCTCCCCTGAGTCGGCGCTTGAGGCTGCTGCTGCTGCTGCTGCTGCTGCGGGGAGGGTGCCCTGATGGGATCAACACGTCTGTCCATGCCCATGCTCTCTGCTCGCTGCTTCTGATGCTGCTCCTGGTACGATGGTCCTGCTGCTGGTGAAGCCGCGTCTGCCGGTGCAGCCCCGTGCATTGACCGGCTGTGAGCTTTGCCCAGCTGCGGGGAGTCGGGTCCACCTGCTGACCTCTGGTGCTGTGGCGACCCCGGGCCTGACCCTGGCACTGACCCCGGAGCTGATGCCGGCCCCGGCGCCGACCCCTGTCTTGCCCCACTCCACTGTGGGACGGGAGACGGCGTCTGCTCCGAGTGCGACTGCGCACGTGACCTCTGACCCACGACCGGCACCGCGCGGTTACTCTGCTCCCCTCCAGCCAGCCCCACCACCAACTGTTGCTGCTGCTGGTGCAGTGCTATCTGCTTCTCGGACGGAGCGCCGTCGCCCACAAAGCGCTGAATCACGGTGGGGTCGCTCCCCTCGATGCCGGATGTGGACCCGGTAGCTTGTGGCAGCTGCTGCAGCCCCCGTGCGGCCCGTTGTGGCACCCCCGATGGCTGCTGTGCCATTTGGTGTTGTCCTCCACCAGCCACCGTCTCTTGGGTTAACACCCCTCCTTCCCCCTGCGGCCTAGGGGGGGTCGTCCCGGATGACGGGGGGGCACCGCCTGACTGTGGTGCTCGTGGTGGACTCGAACCCTCCCCCTGGGTCCTGGGCTGCGGGGCCCGGCCCTCGCCAGCAGCCGCTGCCGTCGTGGCGCCCCCCCCAGCAGCCCCCATACCCCCCACGGCCTTCCACTTTTGGGCCGCCTGTCCTGGGGCACGGGCCTGAGGGGGCTCCGGACGGGCCACATCCTGCGGCCTCTGCTGCTGTATGACCACCGGTCTGCGAATTAGAATCAGAAGAAGAGTGATGCAAAACCATGGGTTCCCCAACGCCTCCTAAAGCAGGTTTGTTCTTAGGAGGGTTTAATGGGTTTGTTTTCAGAAGGCTGTAGTGGGTTTCTCCTCAGGAAGGTTTAGTAATACCGATTTGAACCGTGTGGGGTTGAGGCGTGAGATATCACTGTTGGGGCCGAGTGCTGTTAGCCCGGAGCACGGCGCACCAGGGGTCCAAATCCAACACGACTCGCGCAATTAAAAAGAGGTTGCGCAAGAACTGTCACAACTTTGACTCTGTACCGGAGCAAATAAACCTCCTAGAGTCAGGAGACACTTGCGGGTGTGGGCGGGGAGGATGTCTCTTGCGCTGAACGCCAAAATCAAGGAAAGTCGAATGATAATAATATAATGTGGTTATCGACAGCGTTGCTTCTGCCACCAATCGCAGCGGCTATATTTCATCGGTGACATCACAGAGGCCATGTTGCATGGGTCACGTTACCTGGGATTATCCCCGAAACTCGGTGACTCGAAGAGTGGCAGTGACAATGTGATACCCTAACAATTGTCACCATGCTCTAATATATTTACAAGCCAATCAAAAGCACATTTCAACCTGCAGAATTTAATAGGCCAGTGGAAACGCAACTTGCTGCATTCTTTAGGAGCATTCTTAGTACTTTGGTCCTGCGTTCTTATGTAAAGCTAAGTAACTCACCCATGAGATACCCAGGACAGTTTGCGATATTGCTCAATAACACACAACACAAAGGCAAAGATCTTCCATATAGACTTAACAGACTGTAGAGTCAAGTGCCGTTAGCGAGTAGTAACGAAAAAACCCACAATGGGACACGAGAGGTGGGTGGCTGGCACCACGCCTGGTCGCACACTGTCACACTCTTCACATATTACGCAAGCCTGATACATTATCCAACACTACAACGCACGGCAACACTACGGCCACAGCACGTAGTGATAATAATAATAATAATCACCATGTACAGCGTGCCACACGTTTGTTCACTCTGAGACAAGTGTCTCAGAGGCACGACGAACCACACAGAGGGTGGGGGAAGGCAAATTCGCAATAACACGGCACCAATATTTGCCAGACACTGCATCCTCCAGTTAAGATGTTATCTGCCAAATCGTTTTTTTTGCTATGGGAGGAAACCGGAGTACCTTGCGAATACCCAAGCAGACACAGAGAGAACACACAAACTCCACACAGAAAGGCACCTGAGCAGGGGATCGAACACAGAACCTTCTTTCTCTAAGGTGTATTACCACTAGGCCACCGTGGCCGCCCAACACCATCACACACAGGATCACTCTCACCTGGCGGGTGGCTGTGTGGAGTGGCCCACGGGCTGTAGTTTGGGCTGTCCCTGCCCAAGCTGCGCTTGTGGTTTCGGTTGTGGCGGCCCTACTTGTTGCTGTGGTTGGGTTTGTGGTTGTGGCTTTGTTTGTGCAGGGGGTAACGACTGAGGCTTTGGTTGCAGCTGCACGGATTGTGGTTGCGGTTTCGGTTGCACCATCCTGGGCTGCTGTTGTGGCTTCGTTTGCGGTTGCCCCGGCTGTTGTTGTGGTTGTCCTGCTTGTCCTTGTGGATGTTGCTGGCCAAGCTGTTGTTGTGGCCTGGGTTGTGGCTGCCCGGCCTGTTGATGTGGTTTTGCTTGTGATTGTCCTAGCTGTGCCTGAGGCTTTGACTGCGGCTGCACTGCCTGAGTTTGTGGCTTTTGTTGTGGCTGGGCAGGTTGTGGTTTCGGTGGTGCCTGTCCCAAGGGTTGTGGTTGGGCTGCATGCACTCGCTGCTGTTGCTGCTGTCCGGCCTTGTCAGTCTCTGTCGTGCCCTGTGACCCTGAGGGCAGAGGGTGGTGGCAGCTCATCAGAAGGATAGGGAAGAGAAGGGAAGGCGCAGAGGGAGAAGCAAGGGTTGGTCTTGGACAGTGGGGCAGCTGGGAAGCTCACCATTACAGTCCAGAATGTACTGCAGGCAACCCTGGGCTGGAGGTTTGGGGTCGTCCTGGCCTTCTGTGGTGCCAGCCTGAAACGGGATTGGCCGTGTCACATGGCTCGTTGTTCGGATTACAATTATGGTGGAGAAAGTGTTTGTATGTATGATGGTATTGGGGTCGAATCCTTCATAAGCTTTACTTTCCACTCATCAATCACTCTTGAAACTTCAGACAGCCAGCAGAGATATTCCCAAATGGACATCGGGAGGAAATCCGGGTCAAAAGCTTGACATCAGTAGAAGACTTCATAGGAAAGAAAAGTCAAATAAACGTGTTACATGCTTGGAACATTGCCCATAAGACGGGTACTCTGCTGTCTCTTAAAATCGCCAATTGTCACTCGAAGATAGTGCTGATGGTCGTGGTGATGATGATAATAGTGGGGTTGGTGATAATGAGGATGATACTCGCAACGATGGTGGTGACGTTGACGATGGTGGTAATGATGATGTTTGTGACGATTACGACGATGGCGTTACCCTCACCTGTGCCTGCGAACGCTGCTGGGTGAGTAACGCCTCCCACGACGAGGTGACAAGCTGCGCGATCAACCGTTCGTCCTCCTCCCGTGTTTCCCCAACCAGTGGGACTGAGCCATCCATCACCTGCCCGGCAAGGTCAAGGGGTCAGAGGTCACACCGTCAAGGGTCAGGCATTATGGAGTCAGCAATCAGGAATTCAATTAGTGATGCGTTATGGACCCAGACAGGAATGATGATGGTGATGCCCAAGATAATGATGATAGTGCATGATATGGGTATAATAACATAGTGGTGATGGCTATGCTGTGGTTGTCACAAGAACTTGACTGAGCGAGCTTGGGCGACAACATAGTTGGACAGGACACGGGGTAAAAGCACTGTAGGCGGTGGATACAGAGTGGGGGCTCAATAGGGGTCGTGAGACGGAGTCAGGCAATGCAACCGCGCAATGATGATTCGAAGCCGGAGGCACAGTTAAATAATCAACATCAATCTAATAACCCCAATGATTTGACAATATGCGCCTGTTGCTCAGTTGGTTTGCATTGCAGAGATCTGTACAATGCTACACTGCATGCCTTACGGGAATCAATTTAACTTATCGGTGGTACCGTCGCTGACGCTTGGTAAATACAGAAAACCCGTGTGCATACGTGTTTGTACGTGGGTGAATGTGTGCACTCAGCACAGTTCTGTAGTGTGGTGTGATGATCGTCGCCGCTGTTGAGCATGCTGCACCGGCAGCCGTGCGTGCTCTGCTGCTCTCAACTTGCTGTTCCCACACAACAATCACACCTGTGCTGCAGTCAGGCACTCTCAACTGCTGGCCTGGCTGTCTCAGTAAGACAGCCAACGCTGGTGTGCATAGGCCCCGATGCAGCTGTACACATTCCCCCTTGCAGTTGCTGTTGTAGACACTTTCCACCCAGCGCCGTTCACTCATATCACGCTCTTTTCTACTGATGCCTTGTGCCGTCTTGTCCCGCAGTCAAACCTTTGTGATGTCTTGTACTGTAGTTACAGCTTTGCAGTCTCGTGCCGCAATTGTAACTGGTGCTGCTTGTCATGCAGCTTTTCTGGCAGTCGTACTTTGGCGTGCACGCTTGTGCGCAGTTATACTGACTGTTGCTCACAGTCTCGGCTGTACACCAAGTCTTTGTTGATGCGGCTCTCTGTTCCTCCGCGCTCGGGGTGCGTGCGCCACCGGCGGTGCTCTCGTGATGCTTCTTCGAACTGGGAACTCGTTCCGGACGGCTCCGTTACACCGTGGCCGTGCCGTGAGTAAGAGGGGCCGTCTCGCTGCGTGGCCTCGCCGAGGTGATATGCTCTTCACCGGCTGCGTGCTGTACGTCTTGCCAACCTAGTGCCGCCTGGCTGATGTTGAATGTCATCTTGTCGAGTCGTGTGATGTCGAATGGCCCCGTTCACTCTGTGGGCCTGATTTTTATCCGTCTTTGTTTTTGCTCTTGAACTTTCCTGCGCCTGGGCGGATCTGCCGACTGCTCCTATGTGGAGCCCTAATGAATCATTCTGGTCAACCATTAACACCTCAAGAAGGTGGAGGAGTAAGAGTCGGAGGAGTCGCCAAGCCTCTGGCCAGTTTGTTCAAGAGAGTGTTGGGGCTCTCTGGCTCCCCTCACCCCCAGCAGGTGACTCCAGGATGGAATCAGAACCTCTGTGGTCTCCACCTTTTTCTCCCCGTGCAGGTGTTGTATAAGTGTGCGCGTCGCAACATAAACTTATCCGTGACATGCCTGCTTTTCCAGACTAAGGCGGTGGCCTTTCTGTTTCCTCACGCCGGTGTGATGTGTGCGCCAATGTCCTACTCTGCTGATGTATCGCTGATGCCCCAGCTCAGGAAATTTGCTGCGACATTATTTTTTCCCAGGATTGCGTCGATGCGATACTGGTACTGCTGAAGAGCATTTGCCCACCTCATCACTCTACTATTGTAGTAGACAATTTCTCCCATACAGGTATAGTCTAAGTTTCTGAATAGCCCCTACAAGGCAAAACACTCTGTCTTTGAGCATCAATATTCGCGTGGTAGCAATTTCCGGCTGAGATACACAATGGGGAAGGTTTCACCGTCATGTTCCTGCACGAGCACGGGACCCGACCCAACCCTACGTCAGAAACATCCATCTGAACGATGAACACCTTCGCCACGTCTGGTAGCTTTAGGATTGCAGCCTTTGTCTGTACAGATTTCGTTGTGCATAAGCTGTGTCCGCGTCCTCTGACCTCCTTGGGATGTTAGGCTATTGCCCGCATATCACGTCCGTCACGAGTGTAGCCAAATCAGCAAAGTGGAGAATGAATCTCCTATAGTACCCCACGAGTCCCAGGACCGACTGTAGCGCCTTCTTTGTGGAGGGTCACCGGGTCTTGGCAATGCGAGCAACCTTCTCTGTCTGGGGCATCATTTCTCCTTGTCCTAAAACATGCCCTCGGCCGTCAGTGTGCATCACGCCAAGTTTGCGTTTCGATGGCCGCGCCGTTAACCGGTGCATTTTCAGCGCACCCAGCACCCACAGAGTATTGTTACATGCTTGTCCCACGTCTCTGTAAAGAACACTAAGTTATAACTGTGGTTTATTACCTGAAGTATCCCGACTAGCAAATTACGGATCATGCGGCTGAATGTGGCTGGCACATTCATTACTCTAAATGGCATGACGGTGAATTGAAACAACCCTTGGTGGGGAGTGAACGCTGTTTTTCTTATTTACCTTGCGCAGCGATCGGCAGTTGCCAATAGCCCTAGCACAACTGTTTTAAACGTACCGGCGAGTGCCAAGCAGGGCAAACAAGGCTTCCCGATTTGGAATGGGTTCTGCGTTGAATTTCGTAATTTGATTCAGCCACCTGTGAACAACGCAGAAGCGGTTTGACCTGTCCGTGTTTTTTAACAAGCACAATGGGACTCGCATAATTGGAGGTCGATTTTTCAATAACCCCCATTTCAAGCATGGATCGGAGTTCTGACTCGATCACAGTTTTAACTTCCAGGGGTGGTGGAAACCCATGCGGGCGTAGGGGCGTGTCCTCTGTGAGGTGGATGTGAAACTCAAGTCAGCTGGGTGCACCCCGGTTGGCTGGTAAAAACGTCTGCAAACTATTGCAGTGGTACATTTAAGTTAATCTGTTGAGCATCAGTTACTTCTGAATTCAGTGAAATGTCTTTTCAAGTCTCTCCTCCCTGGAGTTGAGGGGATAGTATTACCTCCGGCTCGTAAGCTGGAGCCTGTGAGACCTCGGACAGTGCCTGCCCGTTTTGATCGACCTCTATACGTACAGCTCCCACGCCGATTAATGTCCCTTCCAGAGGGTTTGGGTGCAACTTAGTTGCCAATTATTCTGCTTATTATTTCAGCATATTTGCTTGGAAAAAACGTATGTTTATCGTTTAGCTTTAACAGGTAATCACAGTCCCTCCTCTTCGGTACAATATCAAATGGATCCTTCCACTGCAATAGGAGCTTATTGCCCTCTGTAGGTGATATTTCCATTTCCAGAGTGCTTTTCATCCAAGGATCACAAAGCGCTGTAAACAGCTGTGGAAAGAATGACATATCAACATCATCAGAGTAGATCAATTGAGTAAAATAATGACTATAAATCAATTAAGCACATAAAATCACCAAAAAAGAATTGTTAAATATATAAAGGAAGGAAGAAGTGTTCCTGAGCAGGCACTGGTCAACAGCGCACCATCATCCAATCACACAGCAGTGAGCAGCATCAACAGTCCTATCCAGAGGACTTCAATGTCGTATGGAACGAGTCTTGAGATGGGATTTGAAGATGTCCAGGGACTCAGCTGAGCAAATTTCCAATGGAAGGGTATTCCAGAGCCTGGGAGGATCACGCGAGAAGAATGTCACCCATCTAATGTAAATGTGACCTGGGCACGTGCAGCAAGCCCGTTTTGGAGGATCAAAGTCGTGTTGAGGAGGGGGTCTGAAGTAGGTCACGGATGTATGTCGGAGCAGTGCCAGTGAGAGTCTTGTAGTAGAGGAGGGACTTGAAATCATTCAATCAATTTGCTGCAATTCTCCTCGACTCAATACATATTATCGCCGTAAATTGTGCTCCAGCCGTGCAATACATGGAGCAATATTTTCGCCTACGTTTGGCTTGCTTCCTGACATTATCGCCTGAACCATTCGTACGTAAGCTGGAATCGCTGCCGCAATGCTTCCTTGAGCCAGTCAGTCATAATTTCTTACAGCAACATTTTTTTACGGTTGATATGTCGTTCAGATGTTGTTGACACGCCATTCTCTCCACAGCTCTGTGCAGCGCTTTGTGACCCTCGGGTGAAAAGCGCTCCAGAAGTGCAATTATTATTATCAAGGGTCAGTCGCTAGTATACCACAAGCACTGTTTGCCTTTACTAATGCGCTTAGATCTATCACCCACATGTCTGCTGCTCAGTTATGGCACAGTACGTGCCATGAAAACGTAGAAAAAATGAAGCAAAGATATCACTCATTTCATCAAATGCAGTTAATTTAGACGCCCAAGTTTGCACTTGTCCTGAGTCTCGTCTCTCCTCAGCGCCGGCTTTATCTGGTCACTTTCTCACTGCCAAACACTGACGCATTACCTCCATCTCTGCGCGACGTAGCTCTGCATTCTCTTATTCTTTCACTCTCAGCAGCTCTCTCTGCTCCTTCTGCAGCTTCTCCGTGTTTCATGGGCTTGCTGTTTGGTAAAGAACTTTTGTTAGGCGGTATTCTCATTCCAGGGCGGCGCGGTTAACTCGCAGAGACTTTGCTCCATTACGGCTTACGACCCTCGGTCAAATCACACAGGTCACACACCTACTCCTCTCGTGATTCCTCTATGCCACCAACTGGTTCATCACCTCATTCCTGTCCAATTTTAATCCCGGACTCGAGCCCCACTTTATGTCACGAGCACTCGGCTGAGCGAGCTTTGGTGACAACAAAGATGGACAGGACACGGGGTGAATGCACTGAAGGTGGTGGACACAGAGCGGAGGCTCAATGGGGGGTCGTGAGACGGAGTCAGGCAATGCAACCCCGCAATGATGATACCGAACCGGAGTCACAATTGAATAATCAACATCAATTTAATAACCCAAATGAAATGAAAATCAATACGCACCTGTCACTCAATTAGTCTGCATTGCAGAGATTTGAACTATGCTACACTGTATGTCTTACGGAAATCAATTTAACTTATCGGTGGTACTGTTGTTGACGCTTGGTAAATACAGAAAACTCGTGCGTATACGTGTGTTTGTACGTGGGTGAATGTGTGCACTCAGCACAGTTCTGTAGTGTGGTGTGATGATCGTCACCGCTGTTGCCCATGTTGCACCGGCAGCCGTGCGTGCTCTGCTGCTCTCAACTTGCCGTTCCCACACAACAATCACACCTGTGCTGCCCCGATGCAGCTGTACACATTCCCCCTTGCAGTTGCTGTTGTAGACACTTTCCACCCAGTGCCGTTCACTCGAATCACGCTCTTTTCTACTGATAGCTTGTGCTGTCTCGTACTGCAGTCGAAGCTTGTGCCGTCTCATCTCGCAGTCAAAGCTTTGTGATGTCTTGTACTGTAGTTACAGCTTTACAGTCTAGCACCGCAATTGTAACTGGTGCTGCTTGTCACGCAGTTTTGTGGCAGTCGCACTTTCGTGTGCACGCTTGTGCCGCAGTTAGACTGACTTGCTCACAGTCTCGGCTGTACATCGAGTCTTTGTTGATTCGGCTCTCTGTTTCTCCGCACTCGGGGTGCGTGCGCCACTGGCGGTGCTGTTGTGGCTCTTCTTCTAGCTGGGAACTTGTTCCGGACGGCTCTCTGTTACACCGTGGCCGTGCCGTGAGTAAGAGGGGCCGTCTCGCTGCGTGGCCTCGCCGAGGTGATACGCACTTCACTGGCTGTGTGCTGTACGTCTTGCCAACCTGGTGTCATCCATAGTGGTGATGACGATGATGTGGTTATGATGATTACGTAGCGGTGCTGGCGATGATGGCATCGCTCACATCGACGATACAGCAGTGGTGTAGTGGTGATGGCGACAGGATGGTGATAATGATGATGACTTTGTGGCGATGACGATGATGTGGCGATAATAACCACAATGATGATGGTGTGGTGGCAATGGCGGCGGCGCTCACGTCGATGATGTAGTCACGGCCGTCCTTGGCGTGCACGGCCTTCACGGCGCACATGTGCAGGCCGCCAAAGAGCTGGGCGCACGCGTCCACCCACACGCGGTACCTGCGCCGCCACAAAAGACAAAGCCCCCTCTGTGTCACCCATACAGGCTGTTGGGACGCGCGCTGTTGTAAGAGTGAGGAGTGCCAATGAAGGCTATTACGGCATAGAGGAGATGGTTCGTGTGCAGCCTTTGTCTCCGCAACGCAGATTGTTTCATACTCGCCACACCAGGTAGCCATTTATATGTGAGTCGACTGGGATGGGGGATATGGCTATGGAAGCTGTGAACTTGTGTCTGTGTGTGTCCATGCGTGTTTAAGAAGATACAGCGATGTGTCCCCCTGCACGTCTCTGTGTATCTCCTGCATGACTCTGTGTATCTCATTGTGTCCCCTCCATGTCCCCGCACGCCCTCCTCCGCGACCCGTCTCTGCACCCCTCTTCGCGTGTCCGCGAGCCACCTCTCTGTCATGGCGATCTGCTGCACCATGGCGGAGCCTGTGTTGGATTTCCAGCTGCCGGACATGGACGTCCGCCTGCACGCGGCACGCAGCACGGTCCGCGTTAGGGGTACAGTGGTACGGAAGGTGTGAAGGATTCGCTAATTGTTAGGCGAGCGTCGTGGACGACGTATCATTAGTTTTAGAGTTTAGCTGTGGGGTTAGGAGCAGCTCTCACATGAACGTGCGGTAGGGTTAGGGGTAGTGGTAGGGGTGTCGTCAGTGTTAGAGTGAGGGGCAGATCTAGTCTTAGGGTTAGAGGTTAGGGGTAGAGATAGTGTTAGGATTAGGAGTCGTGTTTGGGTTGGGGCCATGCTCACATGAAGGCGCGGTAGGCCGCGCCGATCTTGTAGACCAGCACGTCATACTTGGCCTCCAGGTAGGGCTCGGCAGTTGCGTACGCACGCGCCAGTGACAGCAGCCCCGGCAACTCCTGCAGCCCCCCGTGGCTCTCTGCTCGCACCTGGCACAACAACGCCAGCATCATCATCATCATCATCAGCTGTGTGACCTGGCACAACACCACCAGCATCATCATCATCATCAGCTGTGTCAACTGGCACAACACCACTAGCATCATCATCTTCATCATCAGCTGTGTCACCTGGCAAAACACCACCAGCATCATCATCATCATCAGCTGTGTCACCTGGCACAACACCACCATCATCATCATCATTAACTGTGTCCACCTGGAACAACACCACCATCATCACCATCATTAACTGTGTCACGTGGCACAACACCACCAGCATCATCATCTTCATCATCAGCTGTGTCAGCTGGCAAAACACCACCAGCATCATCATCATCATCAGCTGTGTCACCTGGCACAATACCACCAACATCATCATCTTCATCATCAGCTGTGTCACCTGGCACAACATCACCAGCATCATCATCATCATCATCAGCTGTGTCACCTGGCAAAAAACCACCAGTATCATTATCATCAGCTGTGTCACCTGACATAACACCAGCATCATCATCAGCTTCGTCAGTTTATATTGAAGCCAGAAGGAACCATTGAGCTATATAGCTCTTGTTCACAGTTGTTCATCGGGGAAGGTTAAATAAGGTAAAACATCTCAGAGCACCGGGGGTAATTTGGTGACAATTAACCTAGCGAGTGTATATTTGAACTATGGAGGAGAGCCCAATAATAAACCCACACAGGCATGGAGAGAGAACACACAGACTCCAGATAAAACGCCACCTGAGCCAGGAATCAAACCAGGGTCTTCTGACTGTGAGGCAGCAGCGCTACTCCCCGATAAGCCACCGTACCACCCAGCAGCTCTAACTTTCCTAAAATAATCGCCATCCCCAGCCCTCACCTGCAAGTCTCATGATCATCATCAGCTGATCTCACCTGGTGAAAGTGTGGTCAGTGTGGTCAGTGTGGTGAGGGTGGCGAGTGTGTGGTATGGGTGCAGCGAGAGTGGTGAGTGTGGTGAAAGAGTGGTGAGAGTGGTGAGTGTTGGTGTGTGGTGAGTGTAGTGATTGTGGTGAGTGTGGTGAGAGAGCGGAGAGTGGTGAGTGACGTGAGCGTGATGGGTGTGGTGAGTGTGGTGGGTGTGGTGAGTAAAGTGAGTGTGGTGAGTGTGGTGAGTGTAGTGATTGTGGTGAGAGAGTGGTGAATGGTGAGCATGGTCAGAGTGGTGAGTGTTGGTGAGTGTGGTGAGTGTAATGAGTGTGGTGAGTGGAGAGTGTAGTGAGTGTGGTGAGTGTAGTGAGTGTGGTGAGTGTAGTGAATGTGGTGAATGTAGTGAGTGTGGTGAGTGTAGTGGTGCAGTGAATGTGGTGAGTGTGGTGAGAAAAGTGAGTGTGGTGAGTGTGGTGAGTGTGGTGAGTGTAGTGATTGTGGTGAGAGAGTGGTGAATGGTGAGCATAGTCAGAGTGGTGAGTGTTGGTGAGTGTGTTGAGTGTAATGAGTGTGGTGAGTGGTGAGTGTAGTGAGTGTGGTGAGTGTAGTGAGTGTGGTGAGTGTAGTGAGTGTGGTGAATGTAGTGAGTGTGGTGAGTGTAGTGAGTGTGGTGAGAGAGTGGTGAGTGACGTGAGTGTGGTGAGTGTAGCGAGTGTGGTGAGTGCGGTGAGTGCGGTGGGTGCAGAGAGTGTGGTGAGTATAGTGAGTGTGGTGAGTGTAGTGAGTGTGGTGAGTGAAGTCAGTGTGGTGAGTGTAGTGAATGTGATGAATGTAGTGAGTGTAGTGAATGTGGTGAGTGTAGTGAGTGTGGTGAGTGTAGTGAATGTGGTGAGTATAGTGAGTGTGGTGAGTGCAGTGAGTGTGGTGAGTGTTGTGAGTGTAGTGAATGTGGTGAGTGTAGTGATTGTGGCGAGTGTAGTGAGTGGTGAGTGCAGTGAGTGTGGTGAGTGTAGTGAGTGGTGAGTGTGGTGAGTGTAGCGAGTGTAGTGAGTGTGGTGAGTGAAGTGATTATGGCGAGTGTAGTGAGTGGTGAGTGTGGTGAGTGTAGTGAGTGTGGTGAGTGAAGTGAGTGTAGTGAGTGTGGTGAGTGTAGTGAATGTGATGAGTGTAGTGAGTGTAGTTAATGTGGTGAGTATAGTGAGTGTGGCGAGTGTAGTGAGTGGTGAGTGTGGTGAGTGTAGTAAGTGTGGTGAGTGAAGTGATTGTGGCGAGAGTAGTGAGTGGTGAGTGTGGTGAGTGTGGTGAGTGTAGTGAGTGGTGAGTGTGGTGAGTGTAGCGAGTGTAGTGAGTGTGGTGAGTGAAGTGAGTGTGGTGAATGTAGTGAGTGTGGTGAGTGTGGTGAGTGTAGCGAATGTAGTGAGTGTGGTGAGTGAAGTGAGTGTGGTGAGAGAGTGGAGAGTGGTGAATGAGGTGAGCGTGATGGGTGTGGTGAGTGTGGTGGGTGTGGTGAGTAAAGTGAGTGTGGTGAGTGTAGTGATTGTGGTGAGAGAGTGGTGAATGGTGAGCATGGTCAGAGTGGTGAGTGTTGGTGAGGGTGGTGAGTGTAATAAGTATGGTGAGTGGTGAGTGTAGTGAGTGTGGTGAGTGTAGTGAGTGTGTTGAGTGTAGTGAGTGTGGTGAATGTAGTGAGTGTGGTGAGTGTAGTGGTGCAGTGAATGTGGTGAGTGTGGTGAGAAAAGTGAGGGTGGTGAGTGTGGTGAGTGTAGTGATTGTGGTGAGAGAGTGGTGAATGGTGAGCATGGTCAGAGTGGTGAGTGTTGGTGAGTGTGGTGAGTGTAATGAGTGTGGTGAGTGGTGAGTGTAGTGAGTGTGGCTAGTGTAGCGAGTGTGGTGAGTGTAGTGAGTGAAGTGATTGTGGTGATTGTGGTGAGTGTAGTGAGTGTGGTGAGTGTGGTGAGTGTGGTGAGTGTCGTGAGTGTGGTGAGTATGGTGAGAGAGTGGACAGTGGTGAGTGTCGTGAGTGTAGCGAGTGTGGCGAG
>JAZEWT010000029.1:7987790-8002114 GCA_036362905.1 Mordacia mordax
GACACGGTGAGACACGGTGAGACACGCGGAGACACGGTGAAATGCGCGGAGACACGGGGAGACACACGGAGACACGGTGAAATGCGCGGAGACATGGGGAGACGCGCGGAGACACTGTGAGATGCGGAGACACGGGGAGACGCACGGAGACACGTGGAGACACGCAGAGACACGCGGAGACACGCGGAGACATGGGGAGACGCGCGGATCAATTGATGTTAGCATGTAGCACCTATGAAGGCCAGCAAGGCACACTAGGGAGTGTGTGGCCTGCACTATCCCGGCCACCTTTGTCTCCCCAGTGCAGATGTTTACACAAACCAAGTACGTATTTGAAGTCAACCTATGGGAGGGCCATGACCGGTTGAGAAAATCACACGAGTCTTCGTGGCCGTGAGCTCGAATCGAACTCAGGTCACAGCCAGGTCCATAGCGTGGCGCGCGCGCTAATCGTTCCGCCACCACTCCCTCATACATACAGGTGCAACAACAATAACCGCCCTTCACCACTAAATGGTGGTGATGTTTCCACGATGCTTGTGCCAGGTCAGGTGCAGCTTGAGGCCACATGAAGAGTCAAAGGCTCGCACACAGACGCGTGCACAGACGGACATGCACTGAGACGCACGGAAACACATACGCACACACACGCATGCACTAACATACACGCACGCACTGAGATGTAGCAACAACCGCCATTCGCCACTAAGTGATGGTGACGTCACCACGGCGCCTGTGCCAGGCCACATGCACCTTGAGACTACGTGAAGTGTCAAAGGCTCGCTGACAGGAGGTATAGGGGACAGACCCAGGTGTTATGGGCTGCCTGACTGAAATGACTGGCAGATGTATCACCTACGCGCCCTACTGTGCCAACTTGCTGTGTTTTAGCCACCCGACGCTCCGCTCGTTGTTGTGAGCGTCGCTCCTCTGCTCTCTGTTGTTGGAGGGCGACTGCCTCCAACTGCCCCGTAGCGTCCTTCACGAACCTCCTCCACACAGGTCGATCTTGACACCACTGGTACCAATCTTCAGCAAGTCCACTGAGCTCCAGGTCCTCCTGTGCCACATCAGTCCATCTCTTCCCTAGCCTGTGCTGTGCCCGTTTAGCCCCCTCCATCCGGCCAGTCAGCAACTATTTGGGTATGCGGTGGCTGGGCATGCGGGCTACATGACCCAGCCACCGTAGCCTCACCTGCTGGAGGAGCTCACGAATAGGACCTTGTCCAGGTCTTTCAAGAATTTGTGAGCTCCTCACACAATCCAACCTGGTTAAACCCAGGATGGATCATAGGCAGGCAAGCCAGAAAGTTTCAGGCGGCGCAGATATTCCACCAGGAGGGTCCACATTTCGCAAGTATAGAGAAGAGAGGGCATGACTGCAGCTGAGAAAATCTGAAGCTTCACGTGGAGCGACAGGCCAGGCAGTTTCCACACAGCGTTACGTAGCCAATGAAACGATGATGCCTGACTCATTCGGAGCGAGACCTCCGCTGTCAAACCAAACCGGCCATAAGCACTCTGCCTAGGTATGGAAATTTCTCCACTCTCTCCACAACTGCTCCATCACTCATGGAGAGCTGAGGAGGTGGAGTATTTGGTGGCAATAAATACCCTGACAGGTGCTTTGTTTTGGTGGAACTAATGGTAAGACCCTACCTTTTTGTGGCATTCTCCAGGATCAACAACAGAGTCCTCAACTCCTTAAAATGAGCAGCAATCACCAAATCGGCATAGATAACATAGTTACCCAATAGGGAGCCGTCCCTTGACCACACCTGGGCATGAATCAGCCTCCCATTGTACCTGTACCAGATGGAAATTCCACTGGAACATCCATGGAAAGCCTCTCGAACTACGTGGTGAATAAAGATGTTGAATAATGTAGGAGCTAGAGGACATCCCTGTCGCACCCCAAGGTGAACAGGGAATGGCTCTTACTCCTGACCACGTAGGCCTTGACCAGGTCAATAAAGTAGAGATGCAGGTTCTGTTGGTATTCCTTACATCTCTACTGTATAAATCGGACAGAAAATATTGCGACTACGCAAGACCGCCCCGACCTGAAACCACATTGGGGTTCCGCAAGCCTCTGCTCAGCGTGCCTGGCAAGACGATGTTCAATGATCCTTGCTAGGACCTTTCCCGGGACACTGAGGAGCAAGATGCCCCTGTAGTTTTTACAATCGGTGCGGTCCCGCTTCTTAAAGAGGGGGACCATTAGGGCATCCTTACATTCTTGCAGAACCCTTCCTGTGCTCTAGACGGTTTTAATGATGTTATACAGGGCAATCTGCAGAAAAGAACCACCTTCCCTCAGGAAGATTATCTCTGCCCGGCGCGTTTCCTGGTCTCAGGCTATGGATCGCCTTACGTACATCCTCTATAGGTGGCATCTCTGCCAGCCACTCACAGAATGTGGTTACTTCTTCCAATATCAGAGGCACGACAACCCCAGTATGGTCACCCCCATGTTGTCTCACGGTGTTATCTGAGATGAGGGGGTTCCCTTCTCCCAAAACCTTACATAAATGCTCTGCAACCCTGTAAACTTGTTCCTGGGGGTCGAATATCAGATCACCATTCCCCCTATAAGTAATGAAATGGGTGCGGCATTCCAAGTGAATTTTTTTTATGGTATAAAAAAGTGATTTGAAATCAGGGACTACTGAAGCAGACTTCATCCCCTTAGCATCCCGTGACCACCACTCATCCTTGCAATGCCGCACAGCTCTCCGAACATCCGAGCAAAGGCTGCGGTAATCTTCCTCATTCTCAGGCATAGGATGTTGCAGACGGTTCACTAGAACATCTACTCTGTTAGTCAAAGTCTTTGTAGAGGTCTGGACCGTGTACCCAGTGCAGCCATTCCAGTTGTAGGAGCCACAACCCTAAACTTCACCCATATCCCCTCGGCATCGGGAGGAGTGGGGGACGAGGTCAACTCCAACTGCAAATAATAATGACAATTTCATTTGCAACTTTCATTTGCTAGCTGAGACCAGGCCACTCTGGGCTTGAATGGGGTCCTAGGTGGACACCCACCACTGCCATGGAAGAATGGCAGGTGGATCTTACAGATGACAAACCAATGATCAGTGGGCAGATCAGCTGCACGATGGGTCCTTTTGTCAAGGGCATGGGCCCACAGTCAAGGAGATAATATTGTTTGGACCCGGCATAAATCAATGATGTTGTGTGGATGCACCGATGATGGAAGAGCGCGCTGATGATTATGAGCCCATGGGCTGCACAGATATCTAGCAACTTTTTATTGTTGTTGTTGGCTGCTTTGGCAGACAACAACCGAGTGTCTGCATCATGACCCACTTGGGCGTTAACGTCACGTAGCAGGATGAATGTCCCGAGGGGCCACTTTAGTCAGTACCTTGGACAGGTCACAGAAAGCATCTGACTCATCAGCCTTGCCTGCATCCCTTCACCGATGTCCGTCTTCGTTAATTTACTGTCCTGAGTGGAAGACTGTCAATCCCTCCTGATTACTGGAGCCAGAACCAGTCCACCGGACCTCCTGTGTACCACAGAGGTCTGGGCGGTACCGGTCCAGCTTCTGACAAAGGAGTGGCAACCTCTCCTCCGCAACAAGCATTAAAACATTCCATGTGGCCACACGCAGCAGCTTTTTGTTGTTCCTGGAGGAACCCCGCGGGTAGATATTCATTCGCCTGGTTCTACCAGATGAGGCTGGGCCAGGTGACATCATGAACGCCTGTTCCCTTGGGGAACTCGGCACATGCTTTGTTTTTTTTTGATCTGTAAATAAGTGGTAATTCAATTGAAGGTGGGGGCGTTACCAGCTCCCCATACCCGTATGGAAGCCAAAATATTCACGCACGCATGGACGCACACACAAGTGTGCGTCCGTGCAGACACGTACGAACACACATACAACGAACACACACGCACGAACCCGCGAGCGTCCGTCACCACAGCCCCGCTGCCATCCGACCCCGGGAGTCAAGTTCTCCTGAGTGAATAAATCAGGAGCTGCGTGACGCGCGCACCGCTCTCCCTGTACGTACCCAAGCTTCCCTGTGCCCCTTTCCTCCTCGTCCTCCACCTCCTCATCCACTTCCTCTTCTTCCGAGCTGCTGTCATGGAAACTCCTGTCTGGTTGAAACGGAACCGACTTCCGGTCTCCTAGCAATGGAGACATGCGGGTGAGTCAGTCAGTTATGAAATGCTGTTTAACAGCTGTACAGTGGGGAGGGGTAAGCAAAGAGCGCAAGGTAGGGTTATGCCTAGGATAGGACGCCAGTTCATCACAGAGCACCAGGGGCAATTTACCGTGTAGGCCAATCAACCTGGGCAGCGGCCTAGCAGTGAGTGAGCGATGCGCACCGAGCGAGAGAGGTACGGCGCTAGCTAATCGGATTACCTGGGTGAGCACGGGAGGAGGTGAGCGGGTGAGCGAGCGAGTGGACCGGCAGGTGAGCGTATAAGGGGTTGACTGTGCGAGGGTGTGAGTAGCAGAGGGAGTGAGTGAGCCGGTAGGTGAGTGAGTGGGTGGGTGAGCGTACAGGTCAGCGGTCGGGTGAGGGGGTGAGCAAGCTGGTGAGCTAACGAGTGAGCAAACGGGTAAGCAAGCGGATGAGTGAACCATTCAGCGAGCCGGTGAGCGAGTGGGTGAGCGAGCGGTTGGCGAGCGAGCGGGCAAGCGGGCAGATGAGTGAGTGGGTGAATGGGTCAGCGAGCAGGTGAGTGATCGGGTGAGCAGGCGTACCAGCCGGCACAGGTTACCTGGATGAGTGGATGAGCGTGCAAGTGGACTGGCAGGTAAACGTGCAAGCAGATGACTGTGCGAGTAGGATGAGAGAGCCGATGAGAGAGCCGATGAGTAAGCCAGTAAGTGAGCAAATGCTGAGCGGGTGAGCGTACAGGTCACTGAATGGGTGAGTGAGCCGGTGAGCTAGTGGTTGAGCGAGCGGGTGAGCGGGCAGACGAGCGAGTGGGTGAGTGGGTCTGCGAGCATGTGAGTGATTGGGTGAGCGGCCGTACCAGCCGGCACACGTTACCTGGATGAGCGGGTGAGCGTGCAAGTGGACCGGCGGGCGAGCAGCTTGCAAGCAGTTGACCGTGCGAGCGGGTGAGCGAGCCTGTGATCGAGCCGGTGAGTGAGCCGGTAATTGAGCGAGTGAGTGTGCAACTGAGCGAAGAGGTCAACAAGTGGGTGAGTCAGGGGGTGAATGTATGGGTGAGCAAGCTAGTGAGCCGGTGAACGAGTGGGTGAGTGAACGAGTGAGCATGCGGGTTAGTGAGCGGGTCAGCAAACAGGTGAACAAGCAGGCGAGCGAGCGGGTCAGCAATCGGGTGAGCGAGCGAGTATGCGAGCGGGTTAGCGAGCGGGTGAGCAAGCCGGTGAGCGAGTGAGTGAGCGAGCGGGTGACTGGGCGTACTAGCCGGCACATGTTCCCGATCCTCATCCGGCACGGTGAAGCTGAACGTGAAGCCGCGTGGGGCTCGAGTCTCCGTGATCCCCACGCCCCCCGACAGGAAGCCAAACGCAAACTGTGGAGAGGGGGGCCCCTCGCCCGCTACCCCCCCATCCTCCTCCTGCCCCCCGCCAAACAGCTGTTTGAGGTCGGAGGGGATGTGGAAGTAGGTTTCGGCGGAGACGGGCGGTCCTCTCTCCGCTTCCTCACGGCGGCGCCGGCGCTCCGCCTTGCTGTTCGTGCGCACACAGACATCCCCCGCGTCATCGCACACAAGGTCCTATTAGTGTGCAGCACCCATGCAGGCCGGCACGGGGCGTGAGGGGGTGGGTGGTCAGCACCACGCCCGGCTGACTTCGTGCACCCACTGGTGATCCCAGGACTGAGTCATATGTTCATCACTGGTGTTGGTGGCTGTGAGCAGGAACCGAATTGGGGTGGCCGGGTTCGTAGCACAGTACGTGCATGCGTACGCGCGAATGTGCATGTGCGGGCGTTTACTCAAGTGTGTGCGCGTGTGAGCTCCTCCTGCTCCGGCAGGCGATAATGCTTGGGTGGGTCATTGCAGTCCGCAAGTCCAGCTACCACACGCCCAAGCAGTTACTGTTAGGCTGGATAGAGGGGGCTAAACGGGCGCCGTATAGGCTGGAGAAGATATGGACCGATGTAACACAGGAGGACCTGGAGGTGAACGGACTTGCGGAAGATTGGTGCCAGCGGTGTCAAGATCGACATCTATGGAGGAGAATATTAGGATGCAACTGGGTAGTTGGAAGCAGTCGCCCTCCAACAACGTTGCAGGGCAAAGGAGCGATGCTCACAACAGCAAGCAGAGTGCCAGGGAGCTAAAACACAGCAAGTTGGTAGAGTACAGATGGTGTATCTGCTCGTCATCTCAGTCAGGCAACTCATAACACCTGCGTGTCCTATGACCTCCGGTTGGCGAGCCTTCCACACTTCATGTGGCCTCAAGGTGCATTTGGCCTGGCATAGGTACCATGATAAAGTCACCGCCACTGAGTGGTTGTTGTTGTTGTATGCGTGTGTATGTGTACATGTGTGTGTGTGCTTGCATACGTGTGTACGTGCGTGTGAATGAGCGTCCGTACGCGCGCGCGCGCGCGCGTGTGTACATGGGTTTGCATGCAAGTGTGGGTACATGAATGCGAGTACGGGGCTGTGTACGGGGGTGCGTGCATATGAGCGCACATGCGTGCGAGTGCATGTGTGTACGATGGTGGGTACGTGCGTGCGTGCGTGCGTGCCTGTGACGGCCACCTGAGCGGGTTGCGTTTGAACCTCTCTGGCTCCTGCTGAGTGGAGGTGGCAGGGGGTGTGCCCCCCTTCCCAAGCCCCCCACTCTTCGGCTGCTTCAATTCTGAGCCCCCCAGTGTCTCGACGCCTGACACGCGCACGCACGCACACACGAATGAACACGTGACAGAGAGGTGAGCGAGAGGGATCAGTGAGTGAGGGGGTGAGCGACGGGGCGAGCGAGCGGCACGTTGAGGAAGGTGGCTGGGCTCGTCCTCACCATCGCTGGCACCCTGCGGCCCGTTCTCCTCCTCATCTTCAAACCTCGTGTCCAAACGGAATCGCTCGTCCTCTCCAAATTCGGTCTGTGGGGTGAGGAGGTGACACGTTGAGTGGGTTAGAGGGTAAGATGAGGGGGTGAGCAGGTGAGGTTTGAGGGTGAGGAGGTGAGGGCGAGGTGAGGGAGCGCTGCGTGCGTTACCTTGACGATGCGACCCGGTCTCATCACAGCCGCCCCCTCCTCTTTCTGGGTTCGTGACCCCGTGACTTCTGTGTCACTCCCCTCCTCCACCTCTTCATGTTTCTTCTTTTTATTTCTGTTTTTGTGGAGCAAACTCCCCTCGTCTCCATGCACCTCTTCTGTTCGCATATTCCTCTTTGTTTTGCTTTGGACTTTGCTACAAAAATCCTCCTCCTCATTTTCTTCCTCCTCCTCCACCTTCTTCCTCTTCTTGGTTTTGGATTTCTGACACAAAACCTCTTGGTCCACCTCAACCTCCTTTTCTTTCTCCTTCACTTCCACCTTTTCCTTCCTTTTTTTAGCTTTGCGACGCAAAACCTCCCCGTCCACCTCCTCCTCTTCCTTTTCTCTCTCCTCCTTCACATCACCCTCTTCCTCTGCCACCTTTTTCCTCCTCTTGCTCTTGGCTTTGCTGCACAAAACCTCCTCCTCCCCGTCGTCGCCCGATCCCTGGCTGCTCTTGTCTTCGTCTCCCGGCGCCGGTGAAGGTCGGGCGGGCAACTCGCCCATCCCGTTCTGCTCCGGTTCCCCTCCTCCACCGCCGTCACCACCATCTTTCTCGAACAGCCAACGCGTGCCGAGAAATGGTGGCGGCCGGGCGCCGCTTCTCCCTCTCCTCCATCTCTGGCACCCATGCTCCTCATCGGAAACCTCGTCGGAAACCACGTCAACCCCCTCGGAAGCAGATTTACTCTTCTGGTTTTTCGTGCCGCTGTGCTTGGCGCTGGTCGCTCGCTCCGGAGTCTCTGGCTCCGGGAGCCGGGGTTTTCCTGTGCGGTCCAGCTCTGTGCATTTGTTGGGGTGGCTGGGATCATCCCCATCGCTGCTGTCATTGCAGCCCGCCCGAGACCCCAAGGCGGCCGCACGGAGGTCGTCAAAGCTCAGCTCGAGGCGGTAGCAACCTTTCATCATGCTCGCATACTCCTCATCCTCCTCCTCCACCTCCTCATTCTCATCTTGCTCGTCCTCGCTGCCCTGCGGTAGCCTCTTAGCAACGCGTTTCCGCTTCCTTCTCTCTGCTCCCCCGAAGCCGCTGCCCGCCAAGTCCCCACATCGTCCACCGCTGCTTGCTGCTGCCATGGCGCCGCCCGTCTCCCGCGCCGACCGAACAGAACCCACCTTCTCCTCCCCGTTGGAGTCGCCGGCCGCTCGCGCCGGTGCCGCGAACCCTACCGGCACCACCTCCAGCTCACCATCGGTGTCACTCCCCCGACGGCCCTCGCCACGCCATCGCAGCTGCTCCTCCATCTGCGCCGCCGCCTCCACCATGCGCGTCAGCTCCTCCTCCGAATCCAACTCCTCATCGCTGCGGGCGACGCCGTTGCCGTGGGCGACGCCGCGGGCAAAGCCGCGCATCGCGGCTCGTCCTGGCGTTGCGACATTGACCCGGGTGATGACCGGCCCCTCCGACATCCTTCGCGTCTTCCTCTCGTCGTCGTCGTCGTCGTGGAGCCGCCAGGTGAGCTGGCTCACCGGCGTGGGGAGCGACTCTTCGCAGTGCGGCACCTCCAGGCGCTTGAGGTTGTGGCAGAACTTGGACGGGTCATAGCGGACGACGTGAGAGACGAGCAGTGAAGGGTCCAACGACGAGGCGGCCGCGACACCGGACGGTAACCACGATCGCAAAGACTAACCGCGAATCATAACTGCAAATCATAACCGCGAATCCTAACCGCGAATCCTAACCGCAAATCATAACCGCAAATCAGAACTGCAAATCAGAACCGCAAATCATAACCGCGAATCCTTACTGCAAATCAAAACCGCAAATCCTTACCACAAATCATAACCGCGAATCCTAACCGCAAATCATAACTGCAAATTCTAATCACAAATCATTACCGCGAATCCTGACCACGAAGATTAACCACAAATCAAAACCGCAAATTATAACCGCGAATCATAACCACAAATCATAACCGTGAATCCTAACCGTAAATCATAACTGCAAATCATAACCGCAAATCATAACCACGAAGACTAACCCTAACCACTAACATCCAGGCACACCCACAAACAAGAGGTACAGAGACACCTCGACAAATACAGAGATACTCGGAGACAGGCGACACAGATACACTCGGAGACAGGAGACACAAAGACACTCGGAGACACAACGAGGCACAAGGAGTGAAGGATATTTTCTTCTTGTCTTTTCTTCGGACCTTTACGATGGGAAGCACCCTCCCAAACTTACTCACTACCCAGTCCTGCACCAACACGACCAGACACTCACTCAATGACACACACTCACTCACACAACCACACTCATTCAACAACACACAACAACAACCGCAATTCGCCACTAAGTGGCGGTGACATCACCAAGGCACCTGTGCCAGGCCATATGCACCTTGAAGCTACGTGAAGTGTCGAAGGCTCACTGACAGTTCACGGGACAGACCCAGGTGTTATGGGTTGCCTGACCGACATAACTGGCAGATGCACCATTTATGCTCCCTACCGTGCCAACTTGCTGTGTTTAAGCCACCCGACGCTCCGCCCGTTGTTGTGAGCGTCGCCCCTCCGCCCTCCATTGTTGTTGGAGGGCGACTGCCCCACACACATATACACACACCTACACACACCTACACTCATCCTCAGCAACGAGCATTCCAACATTCCACATGGCCACACGCAGCAGCTTTTTGTTGTTTCTGGAGGAACCTCGGGGGTGGGTACTAGTCTAATGGCTCCGCCAAATGGGGTTTGGCCATGAAACGTCATAAGCACCTGTCCCCCCGGGGGTCTCCGGTACAAACGTAAGTTTCTCTTTTCGTGGTTTAGTGGCAATTAAATTGAAGGTGAGTGGGGGGGGGGTTACCAGCCCCCCGCACCTGTCCAGAGCCCCCTTGGCCACTGTGGAAACTGTGAGAGCAGCCACCACAACGCTACCGATCGGCACCACGAGGAGGAGGTGAGTTGTTTTGCCAGCCTCACACACTCGTTCAACCAAACCCACTCACTAAATCACACACACACATCACTCACTCAACCACACACTCTCAACCACACAGACTCACGGAACCACACACGCACTCTCTTAAGCACACACACACGATTCATTCAGCCACACACACCACTCATTCAACCACACACATCACTCACTCAACCACACGCATTCACTTAACCACACGCAGTCACCCCACCACACGCACTCACTAAACCACACACACACTCACTAAACCACACACACTCATCACTCACTCAAGCACACACTCTCAACCACTCAGACTCACGGAACCAAATACGCACTCTCTTAAGCACACACACAGACACACCACTCATTCAACCACACACATCACTCACTCAACCACACACATTCACCCCACGCACTCACTTAACCACAAGCACTCACCCCACCACACGCACTTACTCAACTAGACACACTCACTCAACCACCCAATCCTGCACCAACACACCAACACGCATATCAACCGCTGTTCGCCATTAAGTGGTTGTGACGTCACTGCTGCACTTGTGCCAGGCCAGGTGCACTTTGAGGCTCAAGCACACGCACCCATCCACACGCTGTTCCACTACTCTGCTGCCGGTTTGAAAGTTGGGAGTGAACGTGTGAGCGAATTACACGGTGGGCCGGGTGAGCCTGCAGGTGAGCGAGTGAGTGGACATGTGTGCGGACAAGTAAGAGCGTGAGTGAGAGTGAGAGAAAGAGGTGGCGAGTGAGGAGACGAACTTGAGCAAGGGGTGAGTGCGCAGCCAAATAAACGAGTGAGGGAAGGGGTTAAGAGCGAACAAATAAGTGAGCAATATGCGAACAAATGAGGTGAGTGACATGAGCGAGACACCTTGAGCAATTGTTGTGCAATTAGGTGAACAAGCAAGGTGTGAGTGGTGTGCACCGGGGTGAGTGAGCAAGATAGTAAACACGGATTGGGTGAGCAAGAGGAACGATGGGTGAGCGAGCGAGTAGCTAACGGGGTAAGTCAGCGAGGTGTTCAACAAGGGTTGAGGAAATGAGTGACAGGCGTGTGAAGGAAGCATTGAGAGCACAGGTGAGGAGTGTGACAAGTAGGTTAACAAGGCTCAAGGGAGTGAGTGATGTGGTGAGTAAAGAGGGGGGCAAGCGACGCGGTGAGCGGGTAACGGTTGCATGAGCGAGTGGGTGAGCGTGCGGGCGCCCTACCGGCAGCCCCGGCACCTCAGTGCCCGGGACAACTCCGCGCATCTGGAAGTTGGCGGCGCCAGCGGCATCGAGCGCAGCCAGGAGAGGGGGAGAGGCCTCCGGGCCCACCGGGCCCCCCACAGCCCCGTCTTTCACCACCGCACGTTCCGCTCGTTCCCTCTCCAGCCTGGAGAAAGGGGAGGAGATGAGGTGAGGAGGTGGAGGAGGCATGATCAGCACTAGATGAGATGGCAACTCGGGACACCAGTATAGTCTCACTTGCACCGGTGACCTGGGCCAGCAAAATAACCAGGGCTTGGGCCTTCCCTCGGTCATCATGTACCTGGTGTGGGGTGTGGTGTGGTGTGGTGGGCAAACCTGGTACATTCTACACCTGGTCACAGACATGATACGGCTATGGAGGAGGTGGGGGGAGGTCGGCCAGGAGAGCTGGCCCCAACCCATCTGTGTTATTAAGTTGAGAGAGGAAGCTGGAGAAGCCAGAAAAAAAACAGACAGAACAGGGGGAGAGAACACACAAATTCCACACAGAAAAGCACCTTGGGTGGGAGTTGAACTGCCTAGTGCATGCTTTCTTCCTGAGAATGCAGATTGCACCACCCTGCCAGTGCCCTGCGATGTACTGGCGTCACATTCTTGGAATAGACCTACCTTGTGCCCTATGTCTGCCGGGATAGGCTCTGGCCCCCCACTACCCGATACGAGATTAAGCGGGTACCGATACTGAACTGAACCACCCTGCCGCTCAGAAGTGTGGAGACAAAGGTGGCTGGGAATGGTGCTGATCACGCACCCCCCTCATGTCTTGTTGTCCCGTGCGATGTAGGCAACGCAGTGATTTTCATGGCTGCATCCATGAGCACTCCTCTCAAGAGCTGCTCTTTTTGGATAGCTGTGTTGAGCGTTCCTGATGCCTGCTATGTGGGAGGCGAATTGTCTCGAAGGAGGAACCCACGACACAGCTATCCCGAAAGAGCAGCTCTTGAGGCCAATTCTTGCAGACGGTGCAGATAAGTACGTGGCTCGTGTAACGAGCTGGGTTTGTTGGTGGTGAGCCAACAACCGCTCGCTCACCGACAGCTCGCTCACCGCTGCAGGAAGCTCTCTTTGGCCAGCTCGAGCATCAGCGTACCGCCCTTCCACTTGGTGTGGTTGAGCACGGAGAAGCCTGGAGGAGACAACCGCGTCATAACCGCAACTCGGACCAGCGGAGCAATCGGTAACCTACAACACCGCGCCACACGCGTCTGCTCGCTGTCTATGGGAGAAAAGGGCAGGAAGCCGCGGAGAGGAGGGGGAAGGCAGCACGCAGTAAGCCGGCACCAACCTACCCTGACACAGTATCCTCTACATATCAAGATATCCGCCAAAAAAAATTAGTTACGGGAGGAAAATGGAGTACCCAGTGAAAACCCACGCGGACACTGATCGAACGCATAAAATGCACAGAGTGGCACCCGAGATGGGAATCAAACCCATGCTCTTGTTGTGAGACGCGGGTGTTATCACTGCGCCACAGTGCGCACCGAAACCAACACGACCCGCGGAGTAACAACATGCCGCTCGTTAATAAGCGATGTCACATACAGGGCTTGTGCCAGGGAATGTGCACCTCGACGCACCGCGTCTGGCAGGTTATGGGCCAGACCCAGACATTACGGGTTCCCGACTTGCAGCAAAAATACGATTCTGAGTTGAGTGCTGTTAGCGAGCAGCTATACAGGCCTGAATGGCACACAGCGGGATGAGTGTCCAGCGTCACGCCCGGCCGCCCTTGTCTCCCTAGTAGTGGCGATGCCTACACACCGCCCAAGGTATCAATTTGAGGCTCAGCTGACCTAGCGGAGGCCCAGGACCGATGAAGAATTCCATCCACGAGCTGGGTTCGTTAGCGCAGCGGCCCCAACCGGCCCCGCAACCGGGCCCCAACCACAACACAGTGCTCAAATCCACTCACGCGCTCCTCAGTAACACTAATACGGTGTACAATAGGCAACGTTTCGGGCCACGGCCCTTCTCCAGCGCTGTCTCCCTTACACTTGCGGAGCTCCGCGTCGCTCGCCTGCAGGCTCACGTAGGCGAACGTCTTGATGGCAGCGCCTGTAACACAAACATCGTCCGCGCTGCTTCAACGCCAAGTGCTGCTAGCCGCACACGAGGAGGTGGAGGGCGAGCACTACGCCCGCCCGCCTTTGTCTCCCCAGTGGCGATGTTTACACAGTGCACCAGATACTCATTTGAGGCTGAGTCGACTTTGAGGAGGCCTAGGACCGGTTCATAAAATTATGTTGGCTGTGAGCGGGAACAGAACTCGGGTCTCTGGATTAGTAGAGCAGCGCGTTAACCGCCGTGCCACCGCTGCCTCACCAGCCTCGCTCACCCGTCTCATCACTGCGCGTCTTCACCGTCACGTCCTTCACCGCCCCAAACGACTCGAAGCGGCGTCGCAGCTCCTCGGGCCGCACGGAGGCCACGAGACCGCCCACGAACAAGCGGCGCGGGCTCTCCTCCACGCGGCGCGGGCTCCCCTCCTCCTCCTTCCCATGGGTCCCCATGTCTCCGCGGTGCGGCCGCTACGAGCGCCGCGCTCCACGTGGGCCGCACACCGGAAGAGGAAGCCACGTGGCTGAGCCCGGCGCACGTGGGTGACCCCTCCCCCACACCACGCAAGGAGCCTCGCAATGGGCGGCGTGCGCTGGGTGGAGCGCGCAGTGTGTCGACGACACAACGCACTGATACAGGAGCGGTGTTAGAGATAGCAGCCAATGTTAGAGATAGGAGCCAGTGTTAGAGATAGGAGACAGTGTTAGAGATAGGAGCCAGCGTTAGCGGTAGCCAGCGTTAGAGATAGGAGCCAGCGTTAGAGGTACCCAGTGTTAGAGATAGGAGCCAGCGTTAGAGGTAGGAGCGAGCGTTAGAGATAGGAGCCAGCGTTAGAGGTAGCCAGCGT
>JAZEWT010000029.1:8035960-8046798 GCA_036362905.1 Mordacia mordax
GCGGCCCAATCCAAGAATAGAACAGAATTTGCGGAATTGCCTCGGTGTAGGGGATCATCTCGTGTCAACATCGTACCCTCTCCCAACCGTACCTCGACTATATCCTGATCGTACCCTCATCGTACCCCGACTGTACCCCGATCATACCTCGATCGTACCTCGATCGTACCCCGATCGTAGCCTGATCGTTCCCCGATCATACCCTGATCGTGTCCCTATAGTACCCTGATCGTACCCTGAGGGCCACGTTTTCCACGATGTACGCATTTTTTATTTAAACGTTGCCACCCATTCTGTGCGGCGTGTGTTGCCCGAGCGGGGACGGCGATGGCGTTCGACGGGCGGCCCCCGCACTGCCGACAGGGAGGCGGTGCCCGCGATGAGATTCTCCAGCTGGCGTGGAGATTGCAACCGCGGTTTGGTGCCACCCTCACATGCGGGGGCGATTGCGGTCGGGCAGTCTGCTGAGATAACGGTGCGAGGGGAGAGTCGATGGCTGCTTCGCCAGTTCTGCCACTCAGTTTGTATTGAAGCCACAAAGAACCGTTGAGCGATGTGGCTCTTTTTATCAGTTGTGTAGCGGAGATGGGTTAGCAAGTTACAACATGGGACTAGAGGTAATTTAGTCAGGGTAGTTTACTTAGGCAGCAGCGTGCCATTGGATTGCGGGAGGAAACTGAAGGAAGTACCTGACGAAAACTCACATGGGCATGGGGAGAACATGCAAACTTCACACGGAAAGTTGGTACCTCAGCTGGGAATCAAACCGGGAATCTTCTTGCTGTGCTGCTTACTCAACCAGCATGCCACCAGCCACCAGGGCACCATGTTGCAGATGGCGTTGAATGGGGCAGAGATCATCTGTAGAACGCCTTGCGACCCTTGTGTGAGAGGTGATTTAAACCTGTTGACTTGTTATTGTTAAACTGCCACCCTCACACCCCTGCAATACTCTATGATATAATAATAATAATTACACTGTGTAACGCGTGGGGAGAGTCAGCCACGTGCTGAGCTGGTGCCAACCTGCCAAACAGTGCATCTTACGGATTATTACGCTCTCGGCCAATTTATTAATGCGTGTTTTTTTTTAGTTGTGGAAGGAAACCGGAGAATGCGGAGAAAATCCACGCAGAACAAGGGGAGAACACTCAAACTCCACACAGAAAGGCACCCAAGGCACCTCACAGAATGTCCTGCCTGAGGTGGTTTGGTGCCTGCCTTGGGCTCCTCTGAGTGAGGTGGAGTTTGTGTCGTCTTCCCCTGTTATGCGTGGGTTTCCTCTCACGAAAAAAAAACTTATTCATTAGCTGATTATATCGCAATAAAATAATAATGTTTGCATATTAACGTGTGTGTGTGTGGGTTGACCTTGACTGATCACGTAGCTGCCTTCTCTCCACCTCTTTGTTTCCTGTAATGGCTAGGGACCTCTGGGTGAAAGGCGCTGCTATATTAATATAATAGATTATAAATTATAGATGTTATTGGCCAAATGAAGGTTTGCTATAATATATCCAGGATGGTACACAAAAGTTGTTTTCCTTTTGATAAGCAGTCATCGTAATACAGTAATTTATCTCCAAGAGCCTCACTGAGGCTCCACTCTTTCAGAATGGTCACATTTACTACTCCGCTCACACTCGCGTAACCCTCACTGCTCACCACAATAGCGACCTTCACTGGATGACACTCCACTCTTACGCGGTCCTTGTGGTGGTTGTGTGCGTGGGTCGGACTCGGCTGCCCGGCCGCTTTGAACTTCCCGGGCAGTCCAGTCCTGGGACTTAGCTATGCCCAGTGTGAATATCATCGTCCGTTGACTGGTGATGAGTTGCGTTAAAGCTGGTGTAGGAGCCGCCCAACAGCACCAGCGGGGCTCAGGACAGACACCCGCTTTTCGCGTCTCCCGCCCGCACCCCGCGCCCCGCGTGTTGCGTGGCCGGCGTAACACCGCATCGGTCAGAGTGCGGAGAGATGCGGTGACCAGTGGGCAACGAGCACCGCTGTCTGCGCCCACGCTCAATAATAATGTAACACGGCTGCAGTAATGTTCACAACATCTTATGAAACGCCGCTTCTGTAACACGAGTGCCCGCGACTGACGCGGCACATTCCACGGCCGCCGGGTGTCACGAGCAGGGCTCGCGCTGCCTTCGGCTTCGCTAGGAAATGCGCACATCAGACGGTCGGTTTTTAGCTAAGTTGGAAAGAACCGTTGAGATATGTAGCTCTTTTTAACGGTTGCCCAGCGGGGAGGGATACGTAAGTTACAACATCTTAGGGTGCTGGGGGCAATTTGGTTCGGACAGTTAACCTAGGCAGTGTGTATTTGGACTGTGGGAGGAAACCGGAATAGCCAGCGAAAATCCATGCAGAGATGGGCAAAAGATGCAAAATCCACGTAAAAAGCTACTTGAGCCAGGAATCTAACCCAGGTCTTTCTTGCAGTGAGATGGCAGCGTTACTGACTGTTGCACTGTGCAGCATCCAAATCCGCTCTGGATAGCAGAGTAATCGTTCAGAATGAGTTTACGAAATAATTAATTTATACGAACGAGTTGTGGAATACAGGTGGTCACGGAAGGCATCACGGTTCTGAAAATTGCCAGCTTCTACACTTTGGTAACGTTTTTGTGATCCTTTATTTGCAGAGCTGTTCGGAGTGGACATGTTTTGTTTGTCTCTCTCGCACGCCGCTTGGGTCGTTCGTGTCACGTGACGGCACGGTGTTGCTGTTTTGTCCCTTGTTACGTTCGTTAGTTCAGACTTTTGTTGTGTCGCAGGAATCTCACATCTCGAGCTTGCAAGCTCACTGGGTACTTTATACAATAATAATAAACATCTATGTTATAATGTTATCGGCGAATTTCATTCATTCGCTTTTTTTGACTTCTGGGTGAGAAGTGGAGAACCCGGAGGACATTCATGCAGAACAGAGGAAGATAATACACAAACTACACACAAAGGCACCCCAGGTGGAAATCGTTCTTCCTCCATCAGGTCTTTCTGTGAGGTGGGAATGTCGCCACTGTGCCACCCTGTTTCTTTCTCTCAAGCACCGCTAGATGATGATGTGTTTATCTCCGAGCCGAGAGAACAGCGTACAAATAATCGGCGAGATCCTCTGCAGAGTTGTCATCTGACACAACCAGCCGATAGAAACACTCAAATAATGTGGAATGATGTCCCAGCTGTCGCGTTACATGCAGAAGATGACACCTCGGGTGATTCAGTTGGAATCACACAGCCGCATTGCTGCCTATTGTGAAACCACCACAGCCTGTGACTGTAAAGCACAGCGGCGACTTCCTTTAATAATAATAACTGCACCTCGAGAGTACTTTTCACCTGAGGATCACAAAACGCTGCCCAGAGCTGTGAAGACAACAGCATTTCAACAATAACAACAAAATTATAGTAGATCAATCAAGTTAAATAATAACTGAATCAATGGAGGACATAAAAGAACAAACAACATTATTGTTAAACAAATAAAGGAAGACGTGTTACTGAGAAGGCACAGGTCAGCAGTGCACATTATCCAAGCACACATCAGTGAGCAACATCAACAGTTCTAGCCAGAGGACTTCAAGGCCTTACGGAACAAGTGAGTCTTGAGACGAGATTTGAGGACGATTCCCAGGGACTGAGCTGGGTACGGCGGTAACACCAAATGTACATCACTCTTTCTCTCCGTGTGGTGTGTGTAGCGTTGGCCAAGTAGGACGTGTCGCTGAACCAAAGTCGCCACGACGCCCACGTGGGAATCCACGATGGCGCTCAACGACGGGGCCCTGCCACGGCAGCGCGAGCTGAGAGGAGGGTCTCTGGAGGGCGGCGCGTCGCTGGGAGGTGCGAGCGGGTGCTCCCCTCGCCACCCGATGAGCCAGGCGGACCTGGAGGGGCTGGCGGTACGGGCGGAGCGCCCGCCGGCCACGCTGCGCGAGCGTCTATTTTCTTTCGTACAGTGAGTGCCACTCCCTTCCATCAGAGTGTTCGGCACCGCGGCTGGGATCGGATCTGATCTCCCGAGCGGGCGATCACTCCACCGGTTGTCAGTTCAGTCGCTTGGCTAACTGGGATGACAGTAGTTGGACAGAGGGGAATAAGTTGGCCTATGTTCCCACGTGCGTTGCCAGTTTCAATAAATATTGGCTTCACATTGCTGAGCTTGTTGCTACTGCATCACAGGTTAAAATGGAGTAGCTCAGTTCGGTGTAACGTCCAGTGAGCTTTCCGCGATGGTGCATGGCAAGGGGGAGCTGCTGCTCGCCACACCGAGGGACAAGATGCACATCCATTATCAGTACCTGCTTAGTCGTATATAGGGGTCATAGTGAGCCAGAGCCTATCCCGGCAGACACAGGGTGGTGCAAGGCAGGGCTATACCTGGGATTGAAAGTCAGGCCATCGCAGGGCCACGGGCAATTTAATTTTGCCGGGCAATTATACTGGAGATCATTGTGTCTTTGCACTGGGGGACGAAGATGGAGGACCTGGAGAAAACCCCTGTGGACATAATAATAATAATTTGCATTTATAGAGTGCCTTTCACCCGAGAGTTACAAAGCGCTGCACAGAGCTGCAGAGAGAACAGCATGACAACAACAACGGCACCAGAGTGGAAAATCAGCAACAAACTTTTTTTAGGTTTTTTTTTAATATAACATCGTTGCAGAACAATAAGCAGCATTTGATCAGATTTTCAACTATAATTTAAAAATGCAAAATTTTCAGTGTTTATAATCTATATTGGGAAATGATTTAATGTAACATTTATCATATAATAATAATAATAATTGCCTTTTTAGAGTGCTCATCACCCAAGGGTCACAAAGCGCTGCACAGAGCCGCGGAGAGAACGGCATATCAACAACGAGATAAGAACGGCATATCAGCAATTACGTTTTTATTTTGGAGTATTTTTTTACAAATCCAAGCTGTGGAGAGAATGGCATGTCGACAGCATCAGGACAGTCCAACTGCAAGACGAAAAGCAGCAACACATTATAGAAGGACGAAAATTAAGCGATTAAAAAACAATAATTGTGCTACATTTCGTCTTGCAGTTGGACTGTCCTGATGCTGTCGACACGCCATTCTCTCCACAGCTTCGATTTGTAAAAAATTACTCCAAAATCAACCTAGGGAGCTGCGCATCCCTGAACTGCAGGAGGAATGGACAAGAGTCACAGTGTTATAGATGAGAATCACAGTGTTCTAGAAGGGAGTCTCAGTGTTCGAAATGGGAGTCACAGTGTTGGAGATGGGAGTGTCAATGTTAGAGGTAGGCATCTCAGTCTTGGAGATAGGTGTCTCGGTGTTAGAGATGGGAGTCTCATATAGAAGAAGATGTCAATTCCACACAGAACACCACCTGAGTTGGGAATTGAACCGGAGAGTTGGTGTGAGGCGGCTCTGCTTTGTGCCACCCCCACTGTACATGTGTTCAGTCACCGCCACGTGTACGGCATGGCACTCCGACATTCTTGGGTACGATTACAACAAAACATTCTCATTAACGAGTGGGTTTTGTTAAAACATGTTAGTTAACTACGGACACCTTTTTGCCAGTAGACGGATGGTGCAAAAATAGAAAGGTGTTACCCTTTCTGGTAATAATACAAGTGTTGAGATCACATAAACACTACATGGACACCATTAACAAAGTGCCAGGTTTGCAAAAAAACACTCCTACGTGTGGAAAAACATGCAAACAAAAGCTACCTATAGATATACCAGCTTGACTTCAGCGACTAATGCATTGATATCTGCATTGTCAACACATATTTGTCTTTTGGCAGCACTTAGCTAACACTGGTGAGGCTAGGCTTTGAAGGAAGCCATCTCAGCTGTTGGCCAATCCGTTTCATTATCAACGCATTTTGTTTGTATGTTTTGCCATGAGCGTGTGTGGTTTTTGGCAAACCTGACACCCCGTGAAAGGTGTCTGGTGTTTGAAGATCTTAAACACTTGCATAACTGAAAGAGACGAGTACAAGTTTTCTCTTTGTTCATAATTGTCTACAAACGATCATGCTGCCCATACATGTGCAGAATGACAAGGGGGCAGGCTATCCACACGGGCCTCAGAGCTCACCCAGACCTGACGATCTTTTGTTTGTTTTTACTTGTTGACGTGGGTAAAACAATGTTGTTCTGTAAGTAGTTTTGCAAGAATGCCTACTGTAAGGGCAGGCCGTGAAGGTTAACTGATTCAGCAACAGTTGGGAAAGTTGGCAGTTGGCAATAAGTGGCGGCAAGCCATGGCCGAATCATTGCCAGGGCCAGCGGTGGTCTCTTGATCCCAACAGCCCACAAAAGTCACTCGCCACATGCGAGTGGAACGTGCCCCTACTTGTGTGTGTGTACGTGCCTGCTAGTGCGTATCTGATTTTGTGCGTGTGCTTGCATGTATCTGTGCATCTGTGCGTTTGTGTGAGTGTGCATATGTGTGGAGAGAGGTCCTGTTAGCAGGCTACTGCACTACGAACCCGGAGACCCGAGTTCAAGTCCCACTCACAGCTAATGTCAGTGACGATTTTGTGAACCGGTCCTTTGCCTCCCTTTGCTCAACGCGGCCTCAAATTAGTACCCAATGCTGTGTGCAACACTGCTACTAGGAAGACAAAGGCGGCCGGGCATGGTGTTCGCCACACACCCCCTTGTGTGCAGTGCCAGCCTTCATAGATGCTACTCGCTAACGGCGGTGTGTAAAGGATACACGGGGTTCTTGTTTTTGTGTTTTGCGTGTGGTGGCAGCTGCTCGCGCGCAAACCTGAGTGCGTGGATGAAGAGAGCATTCCCCGTGCTCACGTGGCTCCCGCGCTACCGCCTGCGCGAGTGGTTCCTTGGAGACATCTTCGCCGGCATCAGCACCGGTGTTATCCAGTTACCGCAGGGTGCGACACCACGCTCTTTCACAAGTACACTGCCTACACGCCCGCTCGCCCACTCACCACGCTCACCCGGTCGTCACGCTCGCCAGCTCTCTCACACGCCGACTGCTCACTACCCACTTGCCCCAGTCGCCCACTCATCCGCTTGCTCACTACGCACTCGCCCACTCACCCTTCTTCTCCCTCTCACTAATTCACTGCTCGTCCATTCGCCCATTGCCACCGTCATATTCTGAGCCTCTCCTCCCATGTACGTTGCCCGTTAGTGATTGGCTGGCTTCTCAGCCAGCCAATCACTACATGTGCGATGTTCGCCGACATGATCCTGTACATGGTGCAGGGGGCCAGAGCCTATCCCGGTTGACAGAGGGTGCAAGCCAGAGGAATACCTAAGATGTGACGCCAATACATCGCAGGGCACACCTTTTGGGGCAATTTACTCAGCAGGTCAATTAACCTAGGCAGCAGCGTGTCTTTAGACGGTGAGAGGAAACCGGAGAATCCAGCAATAACCCACGTGGACACCGGGAGAACACACAAACTCCACAAACAAAGGAACTCGAGCCGGGATCAAACCCGGTCCCTTTTTTCTGTGAAGCGACAGTGCTGCTCACTCCACCACCGTTCCGCCCCCTACGTGGGTAAATCATTTAATATATTCCACGCGGCTCTCTTCATTTTTTGCCTTCTCTCTGGCCAGCTCTTTAACACCACTGGCAATTCCCCAGGAATCTCTAATATGAATGTATGTAATGATGTAGGTTTTCACGGCTCGCTACATGATGATTGCATCAAAAAGCTGCTCTCTCAGGACAACCGTGTCGATCGCTCCCCTCTCGTTTTTTGCCCCCCCCCCCTCCATCGCAACGTTTCACCTCACACATTGGAGGCATCCTCAGGCGCTTTGTGCATGTCATGTGTAACTCCTATTTTATATGTAGATACTATGTACGTGTTAAGTGTCCTCTATAGAGTTGCTCCATTCCAGGATCAATGAACGACGGTCGGGGTCCACTTGAAAGGGTTCCATTGTCTTGCTCACACACACCGGAATCTCATTAACACCATTCTGTTCCACCTAGTTTGCATCTAATGAAAGAATGCCTAGTTCTCAATAACTTGGCAAATTTACCCTCTTATGTCTGCATTTCAGAGCTCTATATCTGTGCGCTGCTGACTTGATTGACTGGCCTCCAGGTTTAGCTGAGCTTTATTCTCTGAGAATTTACGTCACGATGGAGAGAGAGGGAGCGATCGACGCGGCTGTCCCAAGAGAGTAGCTTTTCGAAGCAATCCTCAATAAGAATGTATAATTGTTAGATGCTTGGTAACACCACTTGCTCAAATTCACCCGTTATACCAATTTGTTTAACTTTTATGTTGTTTCAGGAATGGCCTATGCTCTGCTGGCTGGAGTACCTCCCATCTATGGTCTCTACGCCTCTTTCTACCCAATGCTCGTATATTTCTTCCTTGGAACATCTCACCACATCTCCATTGGTGAGTGCGGAAACAAATCTAAGAGTTCACAGCAGTGAGGTTCTGGGTTCGATTCCCACCTCGAGTGCTTTTCTGTGCGGAGTTTATGTTCTATCTCACCACATAGATTTCTACCGGGCACTCCGGTTTTCTCCTATAGTTCAAAAAACATTATTTGGCCAATAACCTCTTAATATATAGAGGACATGGAGTCCACTGGACAGACGAGTGTTTCAATATGGGAATTGGAGCGACATTACAGTGGTCAGCACGCTGGGATATAAACTCCCTCCCTGTGCTGTGCTGGTCTTGATAAGCACTCCCTGACAGCACTTACACCGATAGCCATTTGAAACTATGCGGGGGATCTTTGCTGCGGCGCGTGCCCCTGTGGCGCAGGCACGTTCGCGGTGCTGAGCGTCATGGTGGGCGACGTGACGGAGCGCATCGCGCCGGACGAGGATTTCCTGCTGCCGCTGTCAAACTGGACGGACGTCAACCAGACGCTGGACAGCAGGCGGCTCTCGCTGGACAGTATCGACGTGGCCGCACGCGACCAGGCGCGCGTCTCCACCGCCATCGCCGTCACTTTCCTCTGCGGGATCTTCCAGGTGTGTCCCGTGCTGTGGGTCCATTGTCTACGGACCCAGTCCCGACACCGGTTTGCCAGACTATTGTCTCGAGACCCCATCAGTCTGATCACCCAACCCCCACGCCCGTGTGTGACCGCGTGGGCCCGCGTGTACCCGTGTGTGCCCCCGTGAGCACAGCTGTTGCTGGGCATGCTGCGGTTTGGTGTGGTCGCGACGTACCTGTCGGAGCCCATGGTGCGCGGCTTCACCACCGCGTGCTCCATGCACGTGTGCGTCACGCAGTTGAAGTACATGTTCGGCATCAGCGTGTCACGCTACAGCGGCCCGCTCGCCGTCATATACGTGAGTAGGCATGCATGTGTGTTTGTGCTTGTGTGTGTGTGTGTGTGTGCGAGTCTGCGTTGGGCACAGACTCGCACACATGCCTAGCCACCGGGGTGCCTAAGTAACTTCTTTTTGGTGAGATAGAGGGGGCTTAACGTGTACAGCATGGGCTGGAGAAGACCTGGACTAATGTGTTACAGAACGATTTGAAGCTAAGTGAATTGGTCAATGATTGGTACCAGTGGTGTCAAGAACAATCTCTGTGGAGGAGTTTCATGAAGGACGCTCCTGGGCAGTTAGAGGCAGTCGCCCTCCAGCAATAATAGACGGTGGAGGAGTGATGCTCACAACAAGCCAAGTGCCGGGCGGATAAAACTCAGTTAGTTGGAACAGAGGGGAGCGCAGGTTTTGCCTGTGCCAGCCATCTGTCAGCTCATGGCACCTGGGTTTTGTGACCTTCTGTCAGTGGGCCTTCGACACGTAGCATGGCCTCAATGTGCACCTGGCCTGGCATAGGCGCTATGGGGACCTTATTGCCACTTTGTAGCGAACGGCAGTTGTTGGTGTTGTGTGTAACCGTGTGTTTTAAATGTGGTGGCCGAGCGTGGTGCTCTCGACCCTCTGTCGTGTGCTCTTACCGGCCTCCATAGGCGCCACTCACTTGACCCCACAGTCAGGCTATACAAGGGTCTGTGTTTTTATTTTATGTGGGGAGCAGTGCTACAGCTCACTGCTGTATGAACCCGGTGACTTGAGCTCAATTCTTACTCAAGGCCAACATCGGTAACCATTTTATAAACCGCTAAGGGGTCTCCAGTCGGTCGTCTCACCTTCAAATGAGTGCTTGCTGTATAGGCATATAAATATCACCACCAGGAAAACATTGGTGGCCATGTATGGTGTTGCTCACCCACACCTCCGTGTGCCTTGCTGGCCTTTATGGGTGCCCACCAACAGCAATTAAAAATTTAAGGTCAGTTAGTCACTTTTATTCAATCTGGAATAAACCGTTTACTTCTTTTTAACAGTTGTCCAGTAGGGAGGGGTAAGCAAATTACAACATTTCAGGATACTGGGGACAATATAGTCAGGCCAATTAATATAAGCAGTGGGGTGTTGGACTGTGGGAGGAAAACAAAATACCTGAAAAAGCCCACGTGGACATAGGGATAACACACAAACTCCACACAGAAGGTGCCTGAGCTGGGAATCAAACCCTGGTTCTTCGTGCTGTGAGGCAACGGCCCTGCTCACCACGCCACTGTGCGATGAGTTACGGGAAGAAAACGGATGTTACCACCGCACCACCCTTGCTCTGATAATCTGTTGACATCTCAGTGTGGGGGGGTATTTGTACGGGCAGACTACGGCGGAGTTCTGCTCCCACCTGGGCCATACCAACCTGGTGTCGCTGCTGCTGTGCGTGGTCTGCACCGTGAGCTTGGCCGGGAGCAAGGAGCTGGGCGACCGCTACCGCCACCGCTTGCCTGCACCCATCCCCCTGGAGCTCATTCTGGTATGGGGGCTGCTGGAGGGCCGC
>JAZEWT010000029.1:8046839-8063621 GCA_036362905.1 Mordacia mordax
GGCCACCTTCCTCCCGCGGTCACGCACACCGTGCTCCGTGCATGTGGTCACGTAGCAGTCCGCGCACAGCACTGCGACGCCGGCGACCAGAGTTCGATTCCCGCTCGCGCCTTCCGACGCCAGTGACTGTTATCAGCAGCGGTCCTGGGCCTCCCCTAGGGAGACTCAAATAACTGCCTAGTGCAGAGCGTAAACGTAGCCCCAAGGGAGATAAAGGCGGCTGGGCGGGATGCTTGCCACCCACTCCATATTCTGGAGTGCTGCCGTAGTAGGTCCTCGGTAACAGCACTTGATCCAACCATCTGTTAAGCCTATTGGGCGACGGTTGTCCGTATCAGGACACTAATGCACGTTTAAAGCAAGGTCAGTACTGCATGCACACACCTGGCGCGTCTCTGAAGACACTACTGATGAGAGCGACCTGTGAGTCATGGGAGCATTTTTACAGTCCGATATTTATTTCAGCTCCGGTAACACAGACGAGACACTCTTGGATCTCTTGACCAAGTTCTTAACTCGTTAAAACAAATGATGAATGTATTGCTATAGGTTTGTTACAGCTCGCTGTGTGCGAAGCGCTCTCGAGCTGCTCTTTCGGGATGGCGGTGTCAAGCGTTCTTTCCATCTTTGCAACCTGTTACCTCCCATATTGGAGGCATCGTCAGGATTCACATTCAGAAGTCTGATGACGTCGGCGATGGACTGGCGTCCCGTCGTCGGGTGTATTCCTGCCTTACGCCCTGTGTTTCCGGGATAGGCTCCGGCTCACCGTGACCCTATATAGGATTAAGCGGTTTCAGATAATGAGATGAGATGAGAAGTCTGATGACGAACGTAGAACAAAATGGAGAGAAGTTAAAAGCCCGGAAGAGCAGCTCTTGAGAGCATTTCCCAGAAGTGAGCAGAGAGCGCGCCGACCATCACAGGGGATGCGGAGCGATGCGGCATCACTCACGCACCCCGTGTTTGGTCGCGTGGCCTAGGTCGTCGTCGCGACGCTTGCCTCCAGCGGCCTGGAGCTCAACGAGAAGCACTCGGTGGACATCATCGGAGACATCCCAACGGGGTGCGTACGTGAGCACGCGTGCGAGTCCGCGAGCGCACATACGTCCGTACCCGCAGTGAGGAACGCAGATAGTCATGCTCCTGTCGTCTCGTTCAACCCGTGCCTCCTGGGTCTGTCCCTTGACCTTCCAGCACCGAGCCTCTGATTATTATTATTATCATCAATTATTGTTGAGCAGACGCCCTTATCCAGGACGATTTATATCATTATATAGGTGTAAGGAAACCACAGAGAGGCGAGGGGAAAGTAGCCATGCATTCAGCCGGCTTACAACATTAGTTAGACACTGCATTATGTTATGATGTTATGGGCCTATTCATTAATGAATATTTTTTTAGATGTTGGAGGAAACCCAAGCAGAACAGGGGGAGAACACATAAATTCTACACAGAAAGGCACTTTGGGCAGGGATAGAACTGCCTAGGGGAGGACTTTCTTTATGTGAGGTGCAGATGTTACTGCTGCAGTTACTTCACGTGAACTCGGGGTGCATCTGGCCCTGTGCAAGCGTCGTAGTGATGTCACTCTGCCACTTACCAGAAAATGTAATTTATGATGCGCTCTGTTTTACTGATAAGCCGTACATATTCTACATAAGCGTAACCCTTTTTTAGATAAAAAAATAAGAATGTCACACCACATTTCTGGTAGCATGTGCTGCTGAGGTCGATTTGTAAACACTCGTGAGTGATACGCATGAAGAGCCGACGGGGAGCATCGTGTGAAAATGAAACGTAATACGTGGCCACGAGTTAATTATATCCACTATTTATTTTGAAACCACATCATCGCACAGCAAGTCGAAGCATCAGTAAACCTACGTGACCACTAGCAATAACTGGTTAGCGTGAATAGACTGCTGCGGCACCATTAACGCTTTGCCTAAGCTATTATCCGCGAATTGTTTGCTTTGAGCCGCTCATGGTCGGCGAATTTTAAACGTGTAGTCGTCGAGCGATTGATGCAGTGCGTATTGTTTTACGTTACATTATTAATGCTTTCTCACTGTTGATGTCTGTCCATCCATCCCGTCCGTCTGCCTGCCCGCCCACCGTCCGTGTTGCGTAACTACATTCGAGTGATGTCTGTCCATTCTAGAATGATAGATGTGTCGTTATGACTCCTGTTGCGCTGTGTTACGGTAAGCTAATGATGAGTAGTAGGCCCACTTGGATATTATTTATCATTTTATTTAGTTTTACATGCATGTTGCATTTTTTAACTTGAGGGTGCATATTATTTTACGTTTTGCTAAAACTCAAAGTGCGGGCTGCATGTTATTCTCAGGTGCTTATTATAATTGAGATTTTCCTGTACTTGTGAACGGCAGTGGTATTCTGCGTATGTACGGAGAGCGGTGGCGTAGCAGTTAGCACGCTGCTCTGTGAACCCAGCACTTGCCCCAACAGTCTCTTAAATGGAATAGTGGAGTCCGGTACAGTCGCGTGCAATGTGCCGGTAAAATAAGTGGCTGAAGCCATCCGTATGGCACGGGTGGGAAGGAGAGTCGCGATGCACACTCACAGGGAAGGAATTTAAATGATTTTAACCCCTGGTTAAAGACTGCAGAGGGGATCACTGTGTTTGTGAGTCTGCAGGCTGTGCATTACATGTGCGTGCGTTACGTGGGCGTGTGTTGCGCGTCCCCCACGCTTGCAGCCTGAAGCCGCCGATAGCGCCGCCGTTCACCCTGTTTGGGAAGGTGGTGGTGGACGCTGTCACCCTCGCCATCGTGGGATTCTCCATCGCCATCTCCATGGGCAAGACATTCGCACTCAAGCATGGCTATAACATCGACAGCAACCAGGTGAGTGGCGCACGCCTCTTGTACACCTCCTGCACACCACCCTGCACGCCTTCTGCACACCTCCTGCACACCACCCTGCACGCCTTCTGCACACCTCCTGCACTCCACCCTGCACACCTCCTGCACTCCACCCTGCACTCCAGCCAGCAGATGCTCTATCTGCACTCTACATAACCTGCCATAGAGACACGTGAAGATGCATGATGATGGTGATAACGGTGATATCTTCAATTCCGGCGCAGCCCCGTCTTTGCGTGAATGTGGGCGTACGTGCTGTTCGTTGACTGACGTATGTGTGTGAGTCTCTGTGTGCGTGCGTCTCTGCACATCCGCTCTGCGTGTGTGCATCTGTCTGAACGTGCGCTGTGCGTCTGCGCGTCTCTATCTATGTGTGCGCATGCTGTGACTGCCTGTTTAGGCGCTGCTCGCTAACACTTGGACCCTACAGTCTGTGAAGGCCACGCGGGGGATCTGTGTCTCTGTGGCTGCCTGTAGGAGCTCGTCGCTATCGGCCTGAGTAACATCTTCGGGTCGGTCTTCCACACGTTCGCCATCAGCTGCGCCATGTCACGGAGTCTGGTGCAGGATGCGACAGGAGGCCAAACACAGGTCCGTCGTCTCCTTATAGCTCCGCTATAGCTGCTGCTACCATGGCTACGGTCCTCGGCAACTTCGCTCGTCGATTCCTCGACCAAATGCTGCTTTCTCTCATCCACCACCGCACTGTGTTCAACCCCTAAGCAATGCTATAGGTCACAACAATACACTGACTCACCTGCTTGATTACTTTCTCCCGTACTCAATGGCTCGCACGCTCACACACCCACAGACTCACACACACACTTCCATACTCACACATACTTATACACTCACACACCGAATCACTCGCACATTCACACACTCACACACTCATACACCCACACGCCCAATCACTCACACGCTCACACACCCACACACTCACACAGCCGCACACATACTCACACACTCACACACCCAATCACTCGCACGCTCACACATACACACACACTTCCACACACATACACTCACACATTCAGACACCCAATCACTCGCACGCTCACACACACAACACCCACACACCCACGCACCCTCACACACACACTTCCACACTCACACATACGCACACTCGTACACCCAATCATTCGCACGCTGACACACCCAATCACCCGCATGCTCACACACACATGCACACACTTGCACACTCACAAACACTCTTACACCCACACACTCACACACCCACACACTAATATACCATACTGTGTTCAACTACCACACTACAGTACAGGTCACAACAACGCATTGCTTACCCACCCACTCGCTCACTCACCCAGCCTCTCACTCACCACACTGCAAGTCACAACACCTCCTACTTCTTCACTCCCATGGATCCACCGTAGCCACCTCCTTGGCATCTCTGTCCCGAAGGTCTTGTAATCACAGCAATTTGTTTAATGCAAGACAAAAGGGCAACTCTTGCCTATTGCAGTGTTGATAGTCCCCTTCGTTTCTCACCCCTGGTGTTTCGGGCATTGAGCCTGTATCTTTCCCACGGCTTCCCGTGTTTGAATATCAGGTTTATTTGCCAGCGAAAGTGAGTTTTATTTTAGATGTTTGTAAATGGAGATGGCACCGTCTCTTTGACAGGAGTGTCCAGGGTGACTGGTGACGCACACACCGAACAGGCACTCGATGACATGTGCACACAGAAAGATTTCTTAACACACTCTAGGGACAAGTGCTGTTAACGAGCACCTACTGAACACCGGCACGGCACATGCGGGGGTGGGTGGCCAGCGCCACGTCTAGACGCCTTTTTCTGCCCATTGCTGATGCTTACACACCACCCCAGGAACTCATTTAACGGTGAGTTGATCTAACGGAGGCCCAGAAACGGTTCAGGTATTTGCCACTGATGTTGACCGTGAAAGTGATTGGACCTCCGGTTGCTGGTCTAGCAGAGCAGCGCATTAACCGCTCACGCACACGCGCACACGCACACAGGCACGCATAGCAAACACAATGTTGACACGTATACGTGCACAGTCCAAATCCATAACCTGTACCGAACGCGTTCATCCATAGATGATCCCTCCGCGTCAACCACATGGTGACGTAGATCACTCCACCAGTGTCCCCCATGCTCAGCCTTTCTCATCTCTGCAGGTGGCGGGTCTGGTCTCGGCCTTGTTGGTGCTCATCGTAATCTTGGCCATCAGCAGCCTCTTCCGGCCGCTGCCCAGGGTAAGGTCGCCTCTTCCTCACTACCCCCCCACCCCCCCAGACCTATATCCAGTGGTGGTGAGACGTCTGCATGGGAGGCAGAACAACAAATGGGCTGCTGACTGGTTTGTACGGACATGTGGGAAGCGTGAGTGTTTCTTGACTTAACGCACGTGTTTTATGGCTTTGTGTGTGTGAGGTGGAGAGGGGTGCAGATGTTTAGGCGTAGTCCCATCTGTGGGCTCCTCTGACAGGAAAGGCTCTATGAACTGCATGTCAAGCCACCGCATGCTCAGCCATCGTATTTGCAGCTAACACATGCACGGGTGGTTTTGAGTGGCTTAAATAGAGGGGGGTCAAACGTCCGTGGCATGGACAGGGGAGGATGTCGGCTGATGCTGATGCGATTGTTGTTGCCAGTGATTGATACCAGCAGTGTTCAGATCGGCCTCTGTGGAGGAGGCTTGTGAAAGATGCTTAGCCGTCTCAGACAATCTGTAGAACCCAGGTCTGGCCCACGATCTCCTGCCTGTGAGTCTTCCACAATTTCAAGAGAGCCTGGCACAAGCGCGTGTGAAGTCATGGCAGCTGCGGTATGTTGTGGATATATGTGTGTGCGCGTGTGTCAGCGTGTGCGTGGGGAGCAATGGCGCAGTGGCTAATGCTGTGCTTCGCTACGAACCCGGCCACCCAAGATTGATTTCCGCTGATGGTCACTAACACCGTGAAGATTATCCGAACCAGACCTGGGCCTCCATTAGGTCGCCTCAGCCTCAAATGACTACCTGGCGCAATATGTAAACATCGCGACGCGGGACACAAAGCCAGCTGGGCATGGTGCTGATCGCCTACCCTGGGTGCACCGTGACGGCTTTCAAAGGTGCTGCTTTCTGGCAGCACTTGCCCCAACAGCCTGTTGAACCTAGGGGGACCTTTATCTTTGTTGGCGCGTGCACCGCTCACGCCGTGTGCGCGCGTGCTGGGGGCAGGCGGCGCTAGCGGCTGTGGTCCTCGTCAACCTCAAGGGCATGTTCAAGCAGTTTGCCGACGTCCCTGAACTATGGAGAACTTGTCGCATCGACCTGGTGAGTGACTCCCTCCTCCTCCCCCCTCTTCTACCCCCCCTCTTCCCCCTTTCTCCTCCTCCACCCTCCACCTCCCCCACTGTCCAGATACACGACAATAGTTGAGGGCCTTTCTGTGCAGAGTTTGTGTGTTCTCTCCTCTTGTTCTGCGTGGGTTTCCCCCCTATATTTTCTGGTTTCCTCGCACAGAAAAACAGTCATTATTTATATATATGAATGTAATTACGAATATTTGAGATTCACCTGATGATGCCTCCAACGTGTTAGGGCTACACGTCGTGACAGGAGAGAGGTGGAACGCTCGACACCAGCGTCTTGAAATAGAGCGGCTCGTGGCAGCGATTCTCAGTCGCTGAGCCATGAATACATGCGTCCGTGCGTTTGTTTAACCAGGTGCGCGCTCATAACCAGGTGCGCGCTCAAGAGATCAGGAGTCTCGCTCACAAGAGCGACCCGGGAGCGGTAGTCTGTTCGTAGCGGGCGTTGACTGCTGCCGTATAAACCCAACGCACCAATAATCATAATAATCACTCTCTTTTTTTATGAAGCACCCTTCAAACTCTCTGGCTCTAAGCACTTAACAGACAGTTGAAAATTTGCGTTGACATGAATATCTGGAGAGAGGGAGCATTTGTGACACTCAGAGAGTGCTACAATATTGCAGCTTAGCTCAACTAGCTGCTACTCTCTGCCTCTTCATATACCATAGACACTTAGATATGTACATAGAGATACAGACACATACACAAACACACGCTGCCACTTCCACCTTCGTAAGCCTCCACCTAGGAGCACCACAGAGAAGAGCACAGTTATCAGACACCTCCGTGCAGAGGCTGCTCTCTGAGGTTGTATGGCAGCACGTGCACCATGTGATGCCCAGATGATGGATGCTGGAGGCCCAGTCCATGGGAGGCCTCTCCACGTGGCTTTGTCGACGAGAAGGAGACATTGGTGGCCGTGTGTGCATGGGTTTCGGGCACACCCTGCAAATGTCTCCTAACAGCACCTGCCCGGGTTGTCTATTCAGTGATATTTGTGTTGGTACTAGCGGGCGTTTGTGTTAGCGGGGTGTATGACTGGCTGGGTACATTCATGAGTGTGTGTTTGATCACTCGTATCTGTTCACGTGGCAAAGCCAGTACCGTGTATGTGTGTGTGTACGCGCGTGTGTGTGTGCGCGTTTATTTCTGCGGGGGAAGTGTTAGTGCAGTGGTTAGCGAGCTGCGCTGTGAACCCGACGACCCGAGATCGATTCCCGCTCACGGCCAATACCATCGACGATTTCTCAACCGGTTCTGGGTCTTCCCTAGGTCAGCTCCGTTTTAAATGAGTACCCGATGTGGTGTGTAAACATCACCATTAGGAAGACAAAGACAGCCAGGCATGGAGCTGGCTACCCACTCCTTGTGTACCATACCAGTTTCTATACATGCTGCTCACTCACAGCACGTGACCCTACAGCCTATGAAGCTATGTATGGCACCTTTGTTGTTTGCACGCGGTGATGATATATGGCTTCCCACGCGACACCGCGAGTCATCCTATCCGAGTTTGGTTTCTGGCAGTGGTGCCTAATGGCACCAGCAGCAGCCAATTAGGCTCCGGATGGTTGTGGCCACCCCCAGGGCTCATCAGTGAGAACTGCTCACGCGGTGCACTGGCCATGTGGGTCAGAGGTCACACTGGTGCTACTTGGAACGTGGGTTCAATCAAGTTCAGCCACGAGGCTATGCCACAGTGAGCGTCTCAGGTCAGTCACCACTGACTGTACCAATCAATCCATGGCACAGGATCCGGTTCGGGACTTACTGCACTCAATAACATTTGGCTGAAGCCCAGCTCTGAGAGTTAAAGATACCGGTTTTACTGTCACTTGGCAGTGTGGTTTGATGTGGGTGGGAAGTTGTTGCCCCCTGGCGTGAGAAGCAGAGGTCACTTCAAGACCACATCTAAAGTTACTGTAAAGACAGTTTAGAGTGACTATCGGAGTACTCGCCCTATGGGCGATCTTGTCAGAAGTGTTTGACACGTTCTTCTGATGTCTCTCGTTGATGACTGCTTTGACCTGGATTTATTCTAGTGTCCTTTTGCGAATATTTCCACTGGCCCCATGAAGTTTCAGAGGAGTCATCGTTATTAAGTGGGAAGTAAAATTTAAACAACACATAAAATCGTTGGAATTATGCAGATTAAATAAATCTGCACTTGTGAAGGATTAAAACCCAGTACCCTCCATGCAGACCTGCATACAAACACTTGCTCCATTATATACGGACATCCTCCTCATGAGCATTGAGGTGGTGATCCTTTCCTGTTTACAACCCTGAGCAGGTGGTGAGAATTCCACTTTCCTATGGCAGAGTTGAGTGCATCCATAGGGCAGCTCGTGTTTGTTTTTTTCCAAAACGCGGTACCAATTTGATTGACGCCGAGCCACTCCGGCATCCACGATTTAAACTCACGATTTTCCACGTGGGTCCTCAGCCATCGGGGTGTGGGAGTTGGTGCAGCGGTGAGTGTGGAGTGCTACGAACCCAATCACCTGCCATGGCTCACATCAGCGGTGAAATATATCCGAACCGCTCCTGGATCTCCTTTAGGTCGAACTTGGCCTAAAATGAGGATCAGCAATGGGAAAACAAAAGGGGCGGGGCGTGGTGCCAGCCACACCACCCCTTTGTGAGTTTGCTGCAGCCTCCACAGCTGCTGCATACTGGCTAGTGTGCGTCCCGCTGTCGAGCGTGGATAGCGAGCGAGTGTCCGTCTCCTGTACATCGCAGACCATGTGGCTGGTAACCTTCTGGGCGTCGGTGCTGCTGGGGCTCGACCTGGGCCTCGCCGTCGCCGTCTCCTTCGCTCTGCTTAGTGTCGTCATCCGCACGCAGACGTGAGCGTCCGCAAGAGTCCCCTTCCCCTGCCCCCCTGCCGCCCTGCACAGGCACCGCCCGGCACGGACAATCGTCACCACCGTCATCACCGCCATCATCATCATCATCACCACCACCACCATCACCGCAACAACCATCTTCACCCTCATCATGAAAGACAAAGTTCGCCATCACCATAATCAGGTGGTGGCAGTAGGGATCCACTTGTAGCTGAGCACTGCAGGCGAGGGTTGGTGGATCGCTGCACAGATGTTGTGAGACCTCCGTTTCATGGGCGTTGAGGAGTAGCCATGCCCTGGCACACCAGGAGGAGGCGGTATGCTATCACGTGGCCACCACCAGTTCTGTCTACGGGATAGAGTGTTTCCCCTTGCATGTGTGGGTTTTCTCCTCACAATTCTGGCGTCCTCCCACATGTAAACAAGTTGGATATCGGCTTGTATTCTAGAGGAGTACAGAGCTCGGGCAGTTAGAATAATAGTTGCACTTATAGAGCGTGTTTCATCCTAGGGTCACAAAGCGCTGCACAGAGCTGTGGAGAGAACGGAATGTCAACAACAACATCAGATTAGATGAATTAAAAGTAAAATGTCTATAAATGAACGAGAGACATAAAATAACAGATAAAATAATTGTTCCACAAAAAATGGAAAGAATAAGTGTTCCTGAGCAGGTGCAGGTAAACAGCGCGCCATCATGCCAGCACACAACAGTGAGCAGCATCAACAGTCCTAGCAGAGGACTTTAATGCCTTATGGAACAAGTGAGTCTTGAGACGAGATTTGAAGATACCCAGGGTCTCAGCTGACCGAATCTCAAATGGAAGGACATTCCAGAGTCAGGGAGCAGTACGGAGAAGGCTCTGTCACCCATCGAACAGAGGTGCGATCTGGGCACATGCAGTAAGCTTGTATTGGCGGATCGAAGTTGTGGTGCCTGAAGTAGGTCACGGATGTATGTTGGAGTAGCGCCAGTGAGAGGCTTATAGATTAGAAGTATGATCTTGAATTCAATCCTGTATTTAACAGGTAGCCAGTGAAGAGACATCAGTACTTGGGATATGTGATCATGGATCGGTGTGCAAGTGAGGACTCTAGCAGCCGCAATCTGCACATGTTGGAGACGATTGATCAGGTAGGCAGGGGTGCCAGGGATTAGTGCATTGCAGTAATCGATTCAGAAGAGGTGAAGATGTGGATTAGCTTCTAAGCATCAGAAGGTGAGAGGATGTTGTGCAGTCTGGCTATGTTTCGTCACCTTGTTGATATGTGGCTCGAAAGTGAGTGAGGAATAAAATTTCACTCCTAGACTCCGAACTACCTTAGCAATGTCAATGATCTGGTCGTCAAGTATCAAATGGATGAGTTCAGCTTTGGACAGTTGGTGTGTGGTTCAGACAAGCAAAGCTTCTCTTTTGTCACCGTTTAGCTTTAGGAAATTTGAATAGAGCCAGGCCTTCACAGTTGAGAGTGAGAACGACATGCAACTACCCAATGCATGGATGGCTTTGCGTGAATATAGATTTGGATGTCATCGGCATTTTAATGGTACCTGAGATTGAGGCTGTGCATTATGTGGCAAGTAGTTTTATGCAGATGCTGAAGAGGAATTTGCCGAGGACTAAACCCCGAGGAACTCGAGACAAAACAGGATTGATCTCTGAGTTACAATCTCCGAGGCTGACGAACTGCTTCTGGTCAGAGTAGGAGCTCAGCCAGTGCAGAGTACATCTAGAGACCTCTATGTCCGCCAGTCACTACAAGTAGGTTGGTGGGTGGTCAATGGTATTTAATGTTGCGCTCAGGTCCAGGAGGACAAGAATACTTGGCGAGCCTTCATCGGCAAGAAGTTGGTCATTAACTACTTTGAACAGCAGTTTCTGTACTATGGCTGGATCTGCTCTCAGATTGGAAGTGATCGAGGTAGTCATTGTTGAGGACGTGTTTCTGGAGTTGCATGGCTACTGCACGTAGTTTTGAGGTGATAATTATTAGGGATGTTGCAATCGAGGACAGCTTTTTAAAAGCAGAGGGGTAACTGCGGCAAATTTGAATAGTGGGGGAGCAATGCCGGAGCAAAGTGAGTTGTTAAAGAGATTAGTGATGAAGGTGGCAAGGGATTTGAAATTTTCCCGGACGAGTTTGGATGGGAAGGGTTCCAGGGAGCAGTTTGTAGGCCGAGATCTGGTAACTAATGAATAGACATCGGATTCCGTTAACTTGGAAAATTCCAGGAATTTTGAGATCAGGGTAGGAGAAGGAACAATTGTAGAAGTATTGGTTGGAAGTTGAGACTGGATAGAGATGCGGTGGGTTTTAAATTATTCTGAGAAAAACTGAATCAACTGATCCGCCTGGTCCTTATTAATGGAAAGAGATGGTTAGTGACTGATTGGATGAAGGGATCCCGTGGACGGTCGAGTAGAGGATCTTGGGCTTGAGGATGATCTGTTGATTGCAGTGGTGAATTTGTCTGGAGTGATGACGTTAATATTTCGGAATTGGATTTGGTGCTTAGTGATGGAAATGGGTTGTTGGCAGCAGCTCTCCACGTGGCTGCTGTCTTCCCCGTTGTCCACGGTTCCTCCTCATACCTCTGAGCCATCCTGTCTACGAGAGAGCGGCGACTACTATGCGGTGGGGTGTCACAAGTTCACATTATCATCACCATCATCATCACTACTACCCGTCAGTGCAGCTGCCCATCTTCTAGACAAGGGGTTTTCAACTTTTTGCATCTCAAAGCCCACTTGGCCCACTTGGTTCTGATCTCCAACGACCACTCGGTGGCGGTCGCGGCCCGCTTGTGAGTCGTGACCTACTGTTTGGGAATGGCGGCTCTGGACACGCGCCCCCAGCTGGACGAAGAAGCTGTGCAGCGCGAACGCGGAAAGCCGTGCCGCTGTCGGCGCATGCCGTGAATGTGCGACGTGCTTGTGTTTGTGCCACCGCACCCTCATCTCACCCCCTACCCTCCCAGGCCCAAGTACTCAATTCTGGGCAGAATCCCCAATACCGACATCTACGTGGATGTCAACGACTACGCGGAGGTGAGAATGCGCGCCCGATGGCGGCGACATGTGCGCATCGATGGCCCGAGTCAGCGAAGCGTGGAGAAGACCCAGGGCAGGGAGTCTGTGCAGCGGTAACAGCCGCCACGTCTCCACAGAGAGAAAGTCCTGCTCGAGGCGGTTCGCTTCACACCATGGGGCGCCTTTCTTTGTGTTCTCTCCCCCTGTTCTGCATGGGTTTCCTCCGTGTTCTCTGGTTTTCTCTCATAGCTAAAAGAAACATAAGTTAATTGGATGCTAATATCATAATATATATGGATGCAGTGTCTGGCTGGTTGGTGCTGGCTGACTGCAGCATCTTGGTTCAGTCGGTTTATATTTAAGCCAGAAGGAGCCATTGAGCTATGTAGCTATTTTTAATAGTTGTCCAGCGGAGAGGGGTAAGCACGCTATTAGGTAACTTGGGCTACACCCAGGGTAGGACGCCGGTCCATCACCGGGCACTGGGGGTAATTTAGTCAAGACAATTAAACTAGGTAGCATATCTGTGGACTCTCGGAGGAAACCGCAGTACTCCGCGAAAGCCCATGTAGACACATTCAGAGAAGACGCAAATGCCACACAGAAAGGTGGCACTCGAGCTGGGAATCGAACTCAGGCCCTTCTTGCTTGGCGCTACCCACAGCGCTACTTCCCGCACCACCGCACCGCCCCTGGGTGAAACGCGTTATATGTAATGAATTATTATTATAATTTCTTGGGTATCTGCCGAGCGGTGAATGTGGAGTGGTGGTGAGCATGGCCGTACCGTGTGTGCCGCGCGCAGGCCGAGGAGATTCCCGGGATCAGGATTTTCCAGACGAACGCGTCGCTCTACTTCGCCAACATGGACATGTACACGGACGCACTCATCAGCAAGGTGGGGCCGCCACCAGCTTCAGTTCCTCTCTTTGCATTATTCTCTTAATGGTTTGTCAAACATCTCCAAAATGAAATGTAGCGATTCTCTGAAAGTGAGGTTACCAGTTAACTTAGAGTTGGGAGTTTAAACAACCGAGGACATGGCATCGAATCAAGGTCAACGATCGTGAATGAATTGAAGGGTGTGGAGATGGTCACGTCCCTGTTCCCGCTCGCACACAGCTGCTGTAACGGTCATTATCCACGTTTATCTGGATTGGCGAGTTGCCCACCACTCCCCGTCCTCAGCCACTCGACTGTGTACGCTATACCCAGCGTATACACAAACCCCCTCCGCTCTACACTACACAGGAAGCCCCTTCACGCATCTCGATCATGGGTTTCCTCGGGTGTGAGACCGATCTTCTTTGCGTCGTCCTTCACCACCTCCACCCACGTCCCCCTTGGTCTCCCTCTGGACCTTGTGCCCCCAACTCCTCCACAGATCTCGTCACCCGATTATCCTCCACCTTCCGCTCGCCCCAATTATGGCCAACATTGGTAACGGATATCTGAGCCGGTCGTGGGCCTAAACAAGGTCGATTCAGCTTTAAACAAACACCTGGTGCAGTGTGTGTGCACAGCAACAGTGGTCAGGCCACTATAGTCTCTCACGTGTCGTGCCGGTCTTCACAAGAGCCCCTCGCTAACGGCGCCGGCCCCAGCGGCCCATTGAACGTCGTACTGGAACGGGGTGACACGGTGGCCTCACAGCAAGAAAATACCTGGGTTCAATTCCCGGCGCAGGCAACTCTGCATGGGTTTTCGGCAGATATTCCGGTTTTCTCCCACAGTACAAAGCACTGCTGCCCAAATTGATTGTCCAAACTAAATTGCCCCCGGTGTCCTTAGATGTTTTAACTTGCTTACACTTCCCCTCTGGCCAACTTTTAAACAGATCTGCACAAACAACAGTAAACACCCCTAAAACACTTGACCACAGGTAACATTAGGAGGGAACACCCACCACTGACTTAAATAACTCTGGAGACATTTATGCAATGCAAATTGTAATTACTTGGTAAATCAGGGGTAGGACCGGATTAACTTAATTTGAATTCTAATATGCGAGAAAGACAATGGAACCCTTTCAAATGGACCCCCCCTCCACTGTCCTTGGAAGGGAGTGACGCAGAATGAGAAGGAGTGACGCGATGGAAGAGAATGACTCGACATATAAACAGTGCACTCACACATATGATTCATCTAGATAACGCCCAAGGATGCCTCCAATGTGGGCGGCGAAATGTCGTGAAGGAGAAAAGAGGAGTAGGAGCGATGGATGCGGCTGTCCCAAAAGAGCAGCTTTTGGAAGCAATCATCAGTTCCTTCAAGGTTGAGTAAAACCCTTGTGTGGTCGCGTGCGTGTGCGCGTGCGTGCAGACCGGTCTGGATGCACGCACACAAATCGCTGTGCATAAGAAGTTCCTCGCGCACCAGCAGCGCTTGGAGCGCAAGCGGCGGCGCGAGGCCGAGACGGAGTGCAAGAGTGCCACGCTGCACCTGGTGAGGGCACCGCACACGCACGTGCATGTACGCACGAGCTACAGCAGTTGTTTGTAGATATGTCTATGTGTGTAGATGTGTGTGTGTGTGGGAATGTGTGGGTATGCAGGTGTCTCAGTGGTTAGCGTGCTGCGCTACAAATCTGACAGTCTGAGTTTGAATCCCGCTTACGGCCAACGCCAGTGACAATTTTCTGAACCAGTCTCAGGCATCCCCTAGGTCGACTCAGCCTCAAACGAGTACCTAGTGCAGTGTGTAAACATTGCCACTGGGGAGACTAAGGCTGCTGAGCATGGTACTGGTCACCCACCCTCCTCGTGTGTCATGTCGACCTTCATAGCTGCTTGCTAATGGCACTTGACCCTACAGTCTGCTAAGGCTACACGGGGAATCTTTGTCTTTAGGATGAGCCTTGTTTGAGAGTGACCTGGTTCACCCACATGACAACATTATATTTAGTCCCACTGCAAATGTAACATTAGGCTTTGGCGGTGGGGCCGCGGCGGTGGGGCTGCGGCGGTGGGGCTGCGGCGGTGGGGCCGCGGCGGTGGGGCCGCAAGGCTGTCCTGAGCCCGGCACGTTGTGCGGTTACCGGCGTTGCCCCCAGGACGGTGCGGACGCGGGGCAGGTGGTGCTGCCGCTGGACGAGGAGCACGGCGGGCTTGCGGCGCCAGCGTACAGTTTCCTGGTGCTCGATTTTGGCGCCGTCACCTTTGTGGACACTCCCGGGGTCAAGATGCTCAAGAGGGTGAGACTGAAGACCGGGAGTGCGTGTGAGTGAGTGAGTGTGTGAGCGAGAGAGCGAGTGTGTGTGAGCGTGTGTGAGTGAATGTGTGAGCGAGAGAGCGAGTGTGTGTGAGTGAGTGTGTGCATGAGCGAGAGGGCGAGTGTGTGAGTGAGCGTGTGAGTGAGAGAGCGGGCACATGTGAGAGAGCGGGCACGTGCGAGCGCGTGTGAGCGAGAGTGCGGGCGTGTGCGAGTGCACGTGTGAGTGAGTGAGAGAGCGGGCGCTCCCTCGCTCACACGCGCTCCCTCGCTCTCTCGCGCGCGCTCCCTCGCTCTCTCGCACGCACGTACTTGCTCACTCTCTCGCGTGCGAGGGATCAGGCGCGAGGGAGCGGGCGCGAGGGAGCGGGCGCGAGGGAGCGGGCGCGAGGGAGCGGGCGCGAGGGAGCGGGCGCGAGGGAGCGGGCGCGAGGGAGCGGGCGCAAACGGGGGAGCGGGCGCAAACGGGGGAGCGGGCGCAAGCGGGGGAGCGGGCGCAAGCCGGGGAGCGGGCGCAAGCCGGGGAGCGCGAGAGAGAGAGAGAGAGAGAGAGCGGGCGCGCGAGAGCGTATGTGTCTGAGTGAGTGTGAGTGTAGGCTTGTGAGTGTGTAAGCAAGGGAGCGAGTGTGTGTGTGCGAGCGTGAGTGTGTGGCAGAGCGAGCGAGCATGTGTGTGAGCATGTAAGTGTGTGTGTGTTTGAGTGAGTAAGTGGCTGAATGTGCAAGTAAGTGTGTGCGAGCGTGTGTGAGCAAGTGTGCGTGTATTTGAACGAGCAAATGAGAGTGTGTGAAAGTAATAGTCGGTGTTTGCGAGTGAGAGCAAGTGTGTGGCTAAACGTTTATGCTGGAGGCCTCGGGGGGACATGCGCTTATGACATCTCCTGGGCAAACCCCGTTTGGCAGAGCCAGAAGACTGAGTATCCACCCTTGGGGTTCCTCCAGAAACAACAAAAATCCGCTGCGTGTGGCCACATGGAATGTTCGAACGCTTGTTGCGGAGTCGAGCTTTGCACTCCTCTGTCGGGAGATGGACCGATACCGCCTGGACCTCTGTGGGATACAGCAGGTCTGGTGGACTGGTTCTGGCTCTAGTCATCAGGAGGGGTGAACAATCCTCTATTCAGGACAGGAAACTGCTTAGCAATAGGGAATGCTAGACTTCTGTGTAGCCCACGGGCTCGTAACAACCAACACACTGTTCCTTTATCGGCGAATCCACACAACATCTTGGGTGCATGCCGGGTCCAAGCAAGACCATCTTCTGGACTACATATTAGCGAAGCAGCGGATGCGGGCCCATGTCCTTGATATCAGGACCTACTGAAGAGCTGATCGACCGCTGACCATCGGTTTGTCATCTCTAAGGTCCGCCTGACATTCTTCCACGGCAGTAGTGGATGTCCATCGAGTCGGCAAAGTGCCGACTCAAACCTCCTCGTGAGCCGGGGTACGGCT
>JAZEWT010000029.1:8063656-8081912 GCA_036362905.1 Mordacia mordax
GGGGGTGGCGGAGTCTCATGTCTGGGTGGAGTCCACCAAACTTCACAATAACACAATAGTTATTATTTTTATTACATTTTATATTCTGTTGGCGGCTTTCACTTGGAGGTCTGCAGGCACCGCAAGAAAACACAGGGAGGTGAGGAGGGAGGCAGGCACACGATCAGCCGACGCCAACCCGCCAGATACTACGTCCTGTACATTCCGGTCGTATTGGCCAATGAACTAATTAATTAATTGCTGGGTGCGTTTTAGTTGTGGGAGGAAACCCCGCAAGTGTGTGGGACAGGAATGTCATCCTGTGAGATGCGATTGTTACCACTCACAGCCACCGTGCCACCCGTGTTACACCACGGTGATGTGGGCGTTTATTCTTCCCTGTCAGATATTCCGAGAGCACAAGGAGGTCGGAGTGCACGTGTACCTGGCCGGCTGTAGAGGTGAGCTGCGCTCCGTACACACCGTTAACCTTCACCAGCAGCTTGCCGCTCGGAGGGAACCAGAGTACCCGGCAAATACACACACAGACAGGGAGGAAACAGACAAAATTCTGCACTAAAAGGTAGCACCCGAGCCGGGAATCGAACCCAGACCCTTGTTGCTGTGAAACACGAGTGTTATCATTGTGCCATCGCATGACCAGCAAACAACGCGTACACTCAGGACATCGACTGCCGTGGGAGCACTGCTTACGGGAATGGTAATTGTTCGTGGTTGTTGATTTTTACGCCAGATCAAGTGGTCGTGCGTACAAACATACACGTGTATAAGCACACACGTGTACAAGTACACGCGTGTACACACACGTGATGCGCCCACTCCTGGTTCAATTTCTGCGGAAGGTGAGGAGCAGTACTTGGCTCAGCAGGCGACAAAGCCCACTTACAGCCTTTGTGGATTTTTGTTGCTGGTGAGTACTGATGAAGGTACTCGAGGGCTTGGGTGGCCAGCACCATGCTTGGCCGCCTTTGTCTCCCTAAGTGGCAATGTTTTCACATTGTACTCGGTACTCAATTGAGGCTGAGTCGACCTAGGGTAGGCCCAGGACTGGTTCAGAAAATCGTCACTGGTGTTGGTGGTCGTGAGTTGGAATTGAACTCTGCTTACTACAAACTAAAACACTTCAACTCCCTTTACTCCCACAACAACGACAACATTTGCCATTCACTGCTTACTATCGGCTGGGAGCGGTACCAGCCACTCACGCCCGCATACACCGTGCCGGCCTTCATAGGCTCTTGCTCACAGCACTTGCGCCAGCAGTCTGTGAAGACTCTCTGGGCTATGTTTGCGTGGACAGCGGTGGTGGTGACGCAGCTGGAGCGCGCCGGCTTCCTGAGCGGGCCCTCGAGTAAGGCCCAGCTCTTCCTGAGCGTCCAGGACGCGGTGGCCCACTGCCAGAACCAGGACGCACTGCACAGGCGGTCAGCGCTCGCCGCGCCGCCCGGCGGCACGGCCGACGGCACAACCGACAACGGCACGGTAAGCGCACGTAGGCAACGCGCAGATTGGCGCCAGGTTAAATAACGTCTCCTTGGGCAGATTTACCTTGCAGATCGATCGGTGTCCAATCACAGATTATCTTCCAGAGACATTGAACGGATGCAGGGTGACTCTTGTACTGTGAACGTGTGAACATGTGAACAGACAGACACATATGTGATTGATGTAGGTTTTCCCGGCTCGATGCATGATGATTGCTTCGAAAAGCTGCTCTCTCGGGACAGCCGCGTCGATGGCTCTCTCTCCTCTCCTCGCGACGTTTCGCCTCACACGTTCGCCTGAGGATGCCTCCAACGTGTGAGGCGAAACGTCGCGAGGAGAGGAGAGAGAGCCATCGACGCGGCTGTCCCGAGAGAGCAGCTTTTCGAAGCAATCATCACATATGTGATTGCAGGTGAAGTTATCATTATGGGCATCATGATGGCACGGTGGTGACACGCATCACAGCAAGCAGGGCCTGGGTTTGATTCTCGGCTTGGGTGCCTTTCTGTGTGGAGTTATTTCCATGTCCACGTGGGTATCCACCAGCTACTCGGGTTTCTTCCGGTAGCTAAAACAACACTCTCCCTTTGGCCGATAACATCTCAATGTACAGAGGACGCAGTGTCTGGCATATGTTAGCACTGGCTTACAACGTGACTGCCTTCTGCTTCCCCCACCCCTCTACCATTCCTCTTTGTGCCTCTGATTTGTTCATTCTTGAATAGAGAGTGAAAGGAAGACCACGCATCAGCATGTTGATTAGTTGTTGTTTCATTATTATTATTACTGCGAGGAATCTTGCTACGGGCGTGTAACGTGATCCGCTGGCGTCAGGATGAAAGCGGAAGAGCAGTGGGATATCGGGAAGTAAAGCTGGACTCTGACACGAAAGTCTTAGTGTTGTGCAGATCAAGTTTGCGCTCGTGAAGGATTCGAATCCGGTGCCCTCAGTACGGACACAGATGCACACAAACACTTCCTGCACTCTGCTGGATAAGTAAAGGATGGCCGATGTTGCTGCAGGAGGACAAGCTCGTGCGTCCCGTGGAGAACGGCAGCTGCCACCCGGATCCCGGCAGCCCCACGCTCTTGGTGAGCTTGCACCGGTCTCATCGCCTCATGGCAGCGTCTCCCTCTCTACGTCGTTGTTACGCGCGTGCTCTGCGTGTCGATCGGGTCCATTGTGGACCCTTTAATTCGTTCACTGCCAGTCCCCGCTTAATCCTGTTGAGGGTCGTGGTTAGTCGGAGCCTATCCCGGCAGACAGAGTGCAAGACAGGGCTGCGCCCAGGATAGGACACAATTCCATTGCACGGCACCGGAGGAAATTCAGTCTGTAGGTGAATTATCTAGACAGCAGCAGCAACAGCAACGTGCTTTTGGACTGTGAGAGGGAACCGCAGTACCTAGAAAAAACAATCCGTGGATCCATGGGACACGGGGAGAACGTGCACCACGAAAGGTACCAGTGTGTAAACGAGGGCCCTTGAATTCATCTCTTGATGTTGGTATCCTCAAGGGGTTCATAACAGCCGCGCCAGAACGGTGATTTGAAACATCCCAGAGTATGGAGGGGGAGCCCCACGGTTGCATTGCGGTGCAAGAGTGGCCCCGATGGGGTTGGTGTGCGACGTCGTTGACCCCGTGGCGACATCCCCAGGGCCAGTCTCCGGGGGTCGGGCCACCCTGGCTAACGCTGGGCATGTCACGCGAGGACTTCACAGTCATCGAGGAGCAGTGAGACACTTGGTTGGTCGCTTTCGTAGACGTGCTTCCCGACGGTGGTCCCACACTCTCTGGTGATCATTTTGTGGTGGTGGTGGTGGTGGTGGTGATTTTGTCGGTGTTGTGGTCATATAATCTATGGTGGCCGGTGGTACTAATAGTGATTTTGAGTGATCAAGGTGAGTTGGTGGTGATTGGTGGAGGGATACCGATTAACAGTGTTTCACATGGGGTTAGGGAACACGTGGTGCTGATTATAATGACTACGTTGGTTTGATGAGAAATGACTCGATCGTTGTTGGTGGCGGCGAGCATAATCCGAGCGATGAATTCATTTCGACGTGAAGCCCAAACAAACGCACGCTTGGACGTTCCTGCGCTCACACACGAGGCCGATCCACAGCAGCAACATCGTCGATGTCATGCCGTGTCCCATCAAATCATCTTGGCCGGATGGATGATGACCATGTGTAGGGGGCATAGACCCCATCAATGGTGAGTGTCACTGATTGAATCTGACACGTGACACAATTGTCCTGACACGCAGTCACGCACTAAGCCAGTTCCAACATTTGTATCCACTTCTATATATTAAGAAGTTATCAATCACATGTTTTTTTTTACCATCTAAGGAAACCGGAGTACCTTATGAAAACATACTTGGATGCGGACAGAACACACAAACCTCAGATGGAAAGGCACCTGGGCCGGGATTGGAACGCTGGATGTTTTGACTGCAAAGCTGTAGCACGATCCGCTGTGCCACGGTGCCACCCTAACTGTGGTGCCCCTGCGTGCCCTCGCCCGCCCTCGCCTGCAGGTTGTTGAAAACACCAAGATGTGAGTTGCATGACAGAGGGGAGGCCGGAGCGCCGCCCTGCCAGTGGTCGGCATGACGCCCTCCTGGGGGGATGCGGGCGAGGAGGAAAGGTACCCGCGTGTGCCGTTCCGCCCGCGCGGCTCCGCGTTGTGCACGCGGTGCCGTGCCACTGGGGAAGCGGAGTCCCCGCGGCGGAGACCCATGACGTGACGGGGAGATCGACGCAGAAAGGAACAAATGTCTGGAAATATGCAGCCGGTTTATTGAACCGCATATCACTTGAGATTTTTGACCCGGATTCATGTGCAATTGATTTGGTCGCGTCTTGATTTTTTTTGTCCTGAGCTGCAGTGATTCAAAGTAAAGGATACGTGTTTAATATTTGGATGTTTATATATACAGACAAGTACATATATTTAAAAAAACCGAAAACAAAAAAAATATGTCTCGTAAGGAGACTTAAAAAAACGTGTGTTTGAGTCGGTTGTCTTTCTAAGAAGTCACTCGTAACGTCGTCACCCAGCGTATCGCACGGGGTTGACGACTCGCTGCTGTACGGTCGTTGTGAGACAATCACTGTGGTAACTGTCGGCACCATAACCATTTCATCCTGCAGCACTTTGAGCCTCGGAGCACGCGTTGAAGGGAGGCTCCAACGAAGTCGCTGTCGTTGTTGAAGGTGTTTGGGCGTCGAGTGTGACATGGCGCGACGGGTTCGAACGATAGCTGTAGCCAAAATAGCCTCCAGGGTAGGAGTTCTCAACATTTTGCACCTCAAGGCCCACTCGAGTCTGGACTCCATGGACAGCTTGGTGGCGCTCGCGGCCCGCTGACGTGTCACGACACCACCGGTTGGGATTTGCGGGTCCAGGGTACCACGAAGCCTCGAGGGTCATCGCGTGTCATGTGACGGGAGCCACGCGAGAGTGTTCGTTCTCAGCGCACGTTGCCGTGAGGTTTGGCAGAGGGGGGGGAAGCGGTTTAAGTGGCGCTTTCGTGATCGTGGGGTTGGTCGTTCACGTGAGGTTGAAGCCGCACGGCGTGTAGTTGCCCAGCGACTGGGCAGGGGGTTGTGCGCGTGTGGCTAGAACAGAGGAATCGCGATCTCTGTATCAGAGTTTGAATCGTGTCGCGTATCACGTGAGCTTCTCCTGCGTTGAGAAGTGAATAACGATGACTTTCTGTGCGTGTGCGAGGGTTTTTTGGGTAACAATGAGACACTGTTATTGCTAAATGCTCTGTGTAATTTGGTTGTATTGTAACAGACATCACACAGCATTAAAAAAAGTCAGTCATAAAATATTTTCCAGGAAGTCTTCCATGCGCTTTTGCTCGTTGGGAAACCGTGATCACTGAGAATCCCTCAACAAGCAATCGACATGTTCATGACTCGATGTGTGGGAATCTCGCTCCGAAGAGAGGCGTGAGGAAACCGCAGAGAGGCTGAGGGGAAGGCCGCCATCTGGTCAGCCAGCACCACCATTTTCCAAACACTGTATCCCTATATATTATGATGTTATTGGCCAATTAAATGGTTGTGGGAGGAAACCGGAGAACTGGGATAAAATATATGCATAACAGAGGGAGAACACGTAAACTCTGAGGTGCTCTTGCTTAACGGCAATGCGGCAGCCACTACTCTGCTTCCCACCCCATCGGCGCTTCTCGATGTTCCACCTCCCACGTTGGAGGTCCGATCAGCTTCCAATGAAGCCTCCAACATGGGAGACGAAACATAGAAAGAGCAGCTCTCCAAAGTGATTCTCACACATCGATCTGTGTGACCGATGTTGATCAGCAATCTCTATTCCCGTGACCCCAGAGCAAATTTCTCTGACTCTCGGGAAGCCGTGTGTGGCTCACAAACCGATTAGTGGCCCGAACATCATCACCATGCTTTGTTTTGATTTCCTTAGCAAAGGGAAGCTTAAAGTGCAGACTGCACGGCACACAGCGCATCTCCAGCGATCCTCTACGCAGAGGCTTCACTGGTGGCTGTGCGATGGCTGTGTCATTGCCAACGGCGATGTGGATGGGTGGGTGGCAAAGTCAGTAGGTAGTTAGGTGTGTGAACGGCCTAGCAGGCCCCATGTGTCACCATGCGCCAGTAGGCTTGGTGAGGCTTCTGCGTTTATGTGTGTGATCGGCCTCTGGAGGAAGTTCGTGAAGGATGCTGCTGGGCAATTGGAGGCAGCCGCCCTCCAGCACCAGCACGGGGCATATACTCAGCGAGTTAGCACAGCAGGGAGCGCAGGTGGTACCTCCGCCAGTCATCTCAGTCAGTCCGTAGCACCTAGTCTGTCTCGTAACCTCAGGGTGCCAGAGTGCACCTGACCTGCCACAAGCGCCGTGGTGGTGTCACTGCTACTCGTTGTGTTTTTCTGACTCTTATCCAGTTTCTCCGTAGCGATGGAGCAGCGCTACTGTTGGAGAAGCGTGAGTTCAAATCCCGGTCAGGACTTGGCTCGGTCAGCGTCCCCGGAACCGCGGGAACCAGTTGTGTAAAGTGAACGTTGGTCACACTTGATTTGACACTTGACGTGCCCGGGGCTATAGCAACGCGAACTTTCCACCGCCAAGCTCCTGCGTATCCTCGGCGAGCCTGGCCTCTCGGTCTCACGGCGGCGTTCCTCACGACCACGGAGAGGCCGCAGCGACAAACTGGACATCCGCAGATGGAGGAGGGAGCCGCTGCACTGAAGCCACGGGTCTCCCGATCCATGCTCGTCACGCTGTGCAGCGTGCAGCTGATCATGCAACGTCAACGTCTTGCCTCCATCGCACCCTTTGCTGCCTGACCAGGAGGCAGTGCCTTTTTGGATTCAAACACGGGCAGGCAGCAGATTTGTCAGTGATGCTCGCGGCGAAGTGCGCTCAAATACCATTGCAGAATATTGCGGCGCCACCACCTCCCAACTGATGTTGCAAATAGTTGGCGCTGGTCGCGACGCGGTGGTGCGGGGAATTGAGACGTGGCTGACGTGGAGATCACGCACGCGGACGCGCGAGGGTGGAAACGCCGTTGGTGGTGATGCGGCTGTCCACGAGCGATGCGGGGAGCGCCGCGACGATGCAGCGAAGCAGTTGTGTGACGGATTCATGTTTGCGCATCAGGCTGCTTGAAAGTTTGTTTATGAGCAACAATCCACGTTGTCGATTCTTTAGGCAGTTGATGTAGTCTTTTGAAGCCGTTGAAAGAGACGCTGATTTTGACAATGCTTTATGTAAACCGTTTTTAGAGAAGTCCGATTAGCACAATCGCCCAGCACTCCAATTCAGACGTGAAGATTAATTTAAAAATGATAATGATGAGTTTATGTAAATACAAATACCGTCTATTTTGAAGTCGATGAGATCAGTGCCGTTCATGAATATGGCTTGCGTAGAGACACATGTTACGCAATTTTGATATCAGAGTGTGCCCGCTCTCGGGGTGTCTTCCTCCTTGGTGTAGGCGGTGGCTCGATTGGGGTCTGCCCAGGAGTGCGTACCATGTGGCACGGGCGGGGCGGGTTGCTTGATCCAGCGGGTGAGGACGCCGCACGCTAGCGCTCCACTCAACTTCCCGGACACGTTGCGCAGCCCGCCTATAAAGCGCTCTGCTTGCGTGTGTTGTGCAGTCCTGGTGACAGGGATATTACGACGACATCCGTTGTTCGCCCACAGTGCCACGTTTCATTTAGTGTGGTGGCGGCGGTTGAGGCAGTGATGGCAGTGTTGCCGTGGCTGGTAATGCTGCGTGAATGGTTCGTGTCCAGGTCGTCTGGAGGTCTCTTTCTCGCTGAGAGCAGCTAAACTGCAGGCCCAGCTGAGTGCTGACGGAAGCTGTACACAGGCAGGAGGCTCGGTTCTCCCGGCCGCCCCTCGTGCACTCGCTCAGCGCTGCATATCAGCCGTGTTTAGCAGTCTTGTGCCCGCTCCCCCATGCCTGCTGACCCATGTTCACTCCTCCTTGCCCACTCCTCCTTGCCCACTCCCCCTTGCCCACTCCTCTCTGCCCACTCCTCAATGCCCACTCCTCTTTGCCCACTCCCCCTTGCCCACTCCCCCTTGCCCACTCCTCTCTGCCCACTCCTCCATGCCCTCTCCTCAATGCCCACTCCTCTTTGCCCACTCCTCCTTGCCCACTCCCCCATGCCCACTCCTCTTTGCCCACTCCTCAATGCCCACTCCTCGTTGCCCACTCCTCAATGCCCACTCCTCAATGCCCACTCCTCTTTGCCCACGCCTCGTTGCCCGCTCCTCCATGCCCTCTCCTTCATGCCCGCGCCTTCTTGCCTGCTGAGGGTTGTAACCTCGCCGCGCTCACCTCGCCGCGCTCACCTTATGTTGCTCACCTCGTCGTGGTGTTGTCCTCGCGTGCTGCCCATCTGATGTCGCCGGTTTCTGGGATCTCGGTTTGACGTCGGGACAACGGAACAACTCTGTGGATGAGACTCGAATGACGAACGCCTCCTCCACGCGTGACTAATACCGATACGAGTTAGTCGTTAATCAGATGCTACTTTGATGCTTATTTAATGTTAATTGCAGCACGCTAGCGAGTGATTAGTGCTGCTGCCTCACAGGCCTGGGTTTCATTTCCATCTCGGGTGTGTTTCTGTATGGAGTTTGCATGAGTTTTCACGTGGGTTTTCGCCAGATACTCTGGTTTTGTTCTAAATTTCAAAGACACGCTGCTGTTACTTGCCGCTTAGGGAAAGTGATCTGCTCACTGAATTGTCCCCGGTGTCCTGTGATGGATTAGCATCCCATCTTAGTTACAGCCCTGCCTCGTGCCCTCTCTCTGCTGGGATAGGCTCCAGCTCACTGCCACCCTCTACAGGGTTGATCATGAATGTTCGGGGGGGTCCACGCCGACGCACACAGAGCGAGGTGATGTATAGGAAGAGAGGAGATGGCGCCGGATAGATTGTACGCATGGGTCTAGCGCCATGCCTGCACGGACCGGAGCTCCGCGCCATCGGGGGCACCGGCGTTAGCTACCCGGTGGTGCAGGCGAGGGCCATCAGGTAGCGCAGGTGACGTAGGTGGTCGTGCCCCACAGTGATGTTGGTGCCGTGCCGAGCATACCCGGCGCTCAGCACAGTTGGGCATTTACTCGTGACCTTGAGGTGCAACACGCCACGGCCACGACATCCTCCGGTGTAGACGAGTTCCTGCTGGTGCTAATGCAGCTCCTGTGAGCACAGTACCTGCCGGGACTAACACAGCACCTGTCGCGCTAAGGCTGACAATCAGCTTCATTTGTTTCTGAATGAACATTCCACATGGTAGGCATATGAAGGTCTTCTCCGTCGCGTGACTCGTGATGTCAGAGCTGTCGTGTCGGTGTCGCCTGCACTGTTTGTGTCGCTCTCGCTGTTCCTTTCCACGGCCGCTGGTTTCACTTCAAAGAGTCGACTCCGCTTCAGGAGGCACTTATATTGCAGCGCTTCTCCACTCCAGTCCTCGCTGCCCCCCGTGGGGCGTGGCTTTTTCTCATTGCCAATCATCAGGTACGTGCAGTGTGTAGTGACTTTGTTTACGTGCAAGTAGAATGGATTTCTGATCACACACAGGTGGATTATGGCGCTGGAGCCTCGAGGAATGGAGTTGGAAAAAGCAGCTCGATTGGTTTGTTTGCTTCATTTTATAGTCTGTGGATTTTTTTGGGATATGGGAGTAAAATGAAGCGCCAGAGAAAAGTCACGTGAACAAAGGAATTGGCACAGGACGGATTCAAGCTACAGATGGACCTGGTCGACCCCATCCACTCTGGAATAAGGTCATAGCCATGTCGAACATGCCTCCTCTCTGCTTCACAACATTCTGCCTCCCACTTTGAAGGCCTCTGACGAGAGAGGAGGAACGTTTTTGAGAGCAATTCTCACGCATTGAGCCGTAACAACCACATCTGTGTTTGCACTCCACCGGTGGTGTAGCAGTGTAGCTGAGCAGTTGTCGTGGCCGCGGTGCCCACGCGGCCAGGTGGGAAGCCACGCTCGTGAACCAGGTGGGCGAGACGTGTGGTCTTGATAGATATTTGCAAGCCGTTCGAACTGAGTGGCGTGCCCTCCACTGGTCGGTCTGTGTGGACTGTGTAGATGTCGCGAATGCGTTCGTCGTTGCCAGTGTTGATGTCATCAGGCCCGCACTCCTCTCAATCTTATTCCGAGTCATCACCACCGGCACGTTCGTGACTGCGATTGGTCCCGGAGTGCAACGGGTAACTGTACCGATGACGTAGCGGCGAGCCGTACGGAAACTGCGTTGACTCGATGTCACCAAAGTCTCTACATCTTTACGACTCAAGGTGCTGGTAAGCACTCCCCATTGGCCAGGTCGTGTGGTGCCAAGCGCAGCACTGATCTCGGTGCGGCACTAATCTCGGTGCGGCAGATCTGGCGCTGAGTCCGGTGCGGCCCCGAGCCTGGTGCGGCACTGATTTCGGTGTGGCACTGATCCTGGCTCCGAGCCCGGTGCGGCCCCGAGTCCGGTGCGTCACTGATCCTGGCCCCGAGCCCGGCGCGGCACTGATCTCGGTGCGGCACTGATCCTGGCCACAAGCCCGGTGCAGCGTACCGGCGATCACCTCACCCCTCCGTCTGCCTGTCGATCACCACTGTTCCCAGTGTCTCCCGTTCCCTCGACCTCCCTTTCATTTGAATTATTGCTGAATGATTTTCTGCTGTAAAAGTGTGCCTTGTAATTTATAATAAAGACTTGTATTTTAAAAATCTTGCGTGCATTCGTGTTTTTGCTGAGCCGATTGGGTTTAGGGGTGGACGATGGGATTTATCTGCAATATGTGTTTGATTCCTGTCATAGCGATGTGGAATTTCCGCCACGGACTGCTAATGGAGATTGAGCTGTAGCTGAGGCAAATCCTGAATGAGGAATGCCACACAAGTAATGCCTGCACACAGATAGGCGCCCCGGTCAGGGATGCAACCCAGAAGCGTCTTGCCGTGAGGCACCACTGCACCTGAGTACTGCCATTCATTTGCAGTCCCTGTTCAGTCCTGTAGAGGGTCGTGGTGAGCTGGCTCGTATTCTGGCAACTAAAGGGGGTAATGCCCAGGATGGGTCGTCAGTCCATCGCAGAGCTCTAGGAACAATTTAGTCAGCAGGCCAACCTCACACGGAAAGGCACCTGAGCGGGGAATTGAACACAGGGCCCTTCTTGCAGTGAGGCGTCAGCGCGCTGCACACGTGGGAGCTCATTGCAGTGGATATTTCTGCACTGTGGCTCGTGCAGCTCCACCACTACTCCAGGTGCTGTGGCTTGTGGGCTGTAATGGGACTGGGCGCGTCCTGCGTGGCGAGGCTGCGGTGATGAACTGGTAACATCTCAAGACATTTAAATAAACGCGATCGATGTATCCACGCGACCGACGAGCGATTGTCCAAATCAGATTTAAAATTGTATTTAATTGCAATTTGTAATTATATATTGTGTACTTTACCTCTTAACACAGTCACGTACAATGTGCATTGCCCTTTGTGGGATTGGTTTATACATAACGAGTGAGGCACTGTGGCTTTATTGGAGATTTTGGCAAGAGGTGGACCCAGTCTGCGTTATGATTCTTCACGACTCCCAAGTACGATTTCAAACGCGGACTCCAAACCATGCACCATGTAACTTCACACTGCCCCACATCTAGACGTGAAGGTGGCGGGTGGGTAAGTTAGTTAGTTGGGTGATTGACAGGGTGGGTAGACGAGTGGGTGAGTGGGCCGGAGTGTAGGTAGGTGGGCAAATGAATGGATGAATGGGTGGCCGCTTGTATCTGCAATTCACCAACTCTCAAAGGCAATGCACGGCTCGGTCACAGCTGAATCTGTTAGAGTTGCTCTTGTGGGCGACACGAAAGAGGAAACGCTGGTAACCGAGGCACAGCAACTGCTGTCGTTGAAACCCAACGACTCGTACTGAGACGCAGACGAATCATAGCAAGACATTCAAGTATTCAAGCATAAATGCGCAACATTGCTTAGGGAGCCACACCGGGATCACGGGACAAGTCACACTGAAAAAAATCTAAAAACCACAACCCAGATAATTTAGGTGGAATGCACGGCAATCTTCACATCCTACAGAAGAAAATATGGCAAGGCCCGCTTAAAAAAAATAGTCGTGAGACAGATGTTGGCACCGGCTAACCACATGTCTGCCTTCCTCCCCACCTCTGTGGTCTTCTCGTGCCTCCGGGTTGTTTATTCGACAGTGACCGAATATGCGCAGTGGCACTAAATAAAATATAATTAATTCTAGTCACGAGAATTAAACACACTCCGAGTGGCGCAGCGGGAGTACGCTGCGTCACCGAGCCTGCGGCCCGAGTCACTACCCTGGCCACCGTGACCTTTGGCTGCGGTTCCTTCACCAGACCTCACACGCACACCCTTATCAACCTCCACGGACCAGCGTGGTGAAGTATGGTCAAACAGCCACGTCGTCAGAGGTATGGAAAAAGCTTTCAACCATCAGTGGATTGACATGAGCAGTGACATCACGTGTTGCTACTAGAGTTGTGTAAACACCAACTAACTACTAATCGGTCACTCTTAACTATCCCATTAAATAGAAGACGTCCATCAAACTGTACGCTAATCATTCCAGGTCCTGAACTAGGAGGTGTGACGAAGCTTGTTCTGTCGCTGCACCTTCTCTCTGGATTAACGTTGTCTCCTCCGCACACAGAGTAGACCTTCCAAGTAAATATTCATTTTATCATCCGATTCATGACAAATACAGCCACAGTTGCAATTGACCTTCGCAATGGGCAGATTTACTCAGTATATTTACTCTGAAGTAATCTGTACAAGTGCTACACGCTACCCGTTTAATTGTAAAAACATGTAATTAATCGTTGTTTGTAACGCGATGCTGTGCTTTGCCTGATGTTTTTCGTGATGATTAGAGGGTTTTTTCTGGCCTTTTTAACGTCACTCACTTGTAACTTTTGTCGCGTGTTACGAAACGCTTACCGCTCCTTGCCGGGCAACGGTGCAAATGCGCTGCATAGCTCAACGGTTTCTTCCCGTGTAACCACAGAGTGTCTGCGCATCGGAGATAACGCAATGAACGGGGTCTCTCTGCCCGACATTGCGGGGGCCCCACGGCTTCGCATACAGCGGCCGCCCCACCGCCCCCCACGACGGACTCGCCCGTGCATGGGATCCCTGATCCAGAACGACGGGGGTCACCGGTTGAAGACGTAAGAGCAGCCCCACAATAATTCAACCAGGTTATGCCTCAACGCAAGGTGACGTTTAGATGCCGTGGCAACTTCGCTCGGCGGCTGAAACGATGCAGAATTTGTGGTGGTCAGCACGTGAGACGGCATGCCTGAAGTTCAACACAAAGCAACGAGAACGCCGCTCTACCACTCTCCACAACTCTGAGCAGTCATTAATTCTCAGTCCCCACTTAACCACGTAGATTATTGCAGGGGGTTAGGCAGGGCTATACCAAGGATGGGGCACTAGTTCTTCATAGGGCACTGTGGGTGATTTAGTCAGAAGGCCAATTAACGTAGGTGGCAGCAGCATGTCTTTGGACTGTAGGAGGAAAACGGAAAGAATGGCAAAAATTCACACGGACATGAGGCGAATGTGTAAAATCCAAGCAGAAACTTGGTACCCGAGCTGAGAATTGAACCCGGGACCTTCCTTCTATGAAGTGGCCGCGCTACCAACCGTGCCACCGCCCAAACTCAGTACAGTTGCGCCGTCGACCTTCAGATTCTATCGCTCCCCAGCACCGTCGCTGCTGCTCTACACGACGGCAGTGTGCGGACGATGCACGTACGCACGAGGGAACACTCGGCCGCCCGGACATCCTGTAAGACGCCTACTTTCTGTACTGTCTCCTGCATATGGGGTCTCTCATAGTGCGGCAAACGTGGCCCCCGCGTCGCGTTACTTTAGCACGGTGCCTGGCGCCTGATCGCGAATCCTCTCGAGGAGAGGAGTGCTGCGTGATCCCAGCGCACCGCTGCACCATCGCGCCGTGACTTGTCGCGAAGCTGCCTGCTTCTCGCACATCAGCGGCTCCTGTCCATCAAGCCCCCAAATCTCACATTTTCCCCCTTTACATTGGAATCAGAAAACGTATATTTCATTCAAAGTAATCGTACAAATCATGTGGTATGTGCAAAGTTATCCGATCACGAAGAGACACTGCAGTACTAATAGTGCAGTAAGAATAGACACTGCAGTAAGAATAGACAATGCAGTAGTAATAGACACTGCAGTAAGAATAGACAATGCAGTAGTAATAGACACTGCAGTAGTAAGAATACATGTTTGAGGTTCCGGCCACATTAACTTGATTCACACCATTGCATGGATTCCAATGCGTTATTTCTCAGTGCAGTGAGAGCAAATGGAGGACACCACTCTGTCACGTATGTAAATGCACTCAATTATTATTATCTCACATCTGTGACGTCTGCGCACTGGCTGCAAACCAGGTTCTGGGTGGAGCACGGAGCCCTCGTTCTGATATTCAAGACAATCAGTGACAGTGCCAAGCTTCCAACCACGAGTCCTCCGGTCGGCAAACTTGGTGCTACTCTCTATTCTATGACTAATCCGCGGCTCGCTGGGTGACCAGGATTTCTGTCATTCAGCCCATAGACTGATAAACTATCTTCCATCCACTGAGTCGTTGGCCTCCTTTAACAAGGACTCATTTCTTCCTGAAGGACTTGTGGCTCTCTCATTTCTCTCCTTTCAACCCATGTTGCTCCCAGTGGACATGTTATCGTTTTGTTATCTTTAAAAAAAAACCCCATATTTTGGGATAGCCGTGTCGAGCGCTCCCCCACTCTCCTTCGTGACGTTTCGCCTCCCACAATGCAGGCATCCTCATGCACACAAGGAACGCCTGAGAGGGAGCACTTGACATGGCTATCGTGAAAGAACAGCTTTGTAAAGCAATTATCATACATCGAGTTGTGAAAACATACAGCAGTACAATGTCTATTATCATATCACTGTATTAGTCTGCATAATGACTTGCAACCTTTGGGTGAAAGGCACTTTATGAGTGTGAATTGTTATTGTTAGGTCTCAACGCCTCCATGTATGAGAATTGATTTTAAGTCCTGGTTTGAAAGACTCGCAGCCAATCTGGTTGGCGGCGCTGGCACAGCATCATGATGACGTCAACGGCTGAGCGTGAGAATTCGCCGGCCGTCACAGATCGTAGCGTAGTTGATGCGGGCAGTGAGGTCTCACGTTCACATTACCGTCGTGGGAGGAGCCCACGCTTCTCACGCGTCAGGCTCTTCAAACAAGGACCCTGATATCAACAAGAATATTAAACGTATTTCTCTGACGAACATCAACGCGATTCCTATGCTTGGGACTCCGGTTGGAGGGTGTGCGCTGGGGGGCCCGGGTTGGGGGGCTTAGGATAGGAGGCCTGGGATGGAGTCACGTGAGGCGAGGGGGGCCGCAGAGGGATCACGAACACGGAGACGTCGTCCGGGGAGCCCTGGGGCCGCGTGGCCGAGCGCACGAGTGCCACGGCCGCCCTCCTGAACCTGCACACAGGCAAAGACCCCCCATGTCGCCTCAACAGACTGCTGGGTCAAGTGCTGCAGAGCGATCGGCAACAAAGTCCAACACAAACAACTGCCGTTCCCAATCGAGTGGCGGTGACGTCACCGCTTGTGCCACGCCAGGTGCACCTTAAGGCCATGCAAAGTGTCAAAGGTCACGAGACAGGCGCAGGTGCTGTGAGCTTTTCTGTCACTGCTTCTCAATGAAGGCCAGTACACACACGCACGTACACGAGCACACACACGCTCGTGCACACACACGCGTGCGCGCACACACGCACACTCGCACGCACACGCGCACACACATATGCACGCGTTTCGCACACACACACACACGCACAGACACACACGCACACTCGCACGCACACGCGCACTCGCACGCACACGTGCACGCGCACACACATGTGCACGTGTACACACACACACACGTGCACGCACACACACGCGCACACACACACGCACACTCCGCGCTGACCTTCTGGGGTCATCCGGCGGAGACGTGCGCAGCACAGAGCGGACGACCGACGCCACCTTGTCGACGTCGAGTGCGTCCCACAGCCCGTCCGTCCCCATCACCAGCACCTCCTCCTCCTCCTCCCCAACCCCCTCCTCATCCTCCTTATCACCACCGGCGCCGCCCCGACTCAGCCTCCGCACCATCACCTGCACCGCAAGCCAGCGCGGGACCGTCTCAATCGTTCCGCAGTGCCATAGAGCGATGCTTGGGTGATTCCTTTGAGGAGTGTTGATCAGTCAGTTTGTATGGAAGCTGGAATTATTGAGTGTAGCGGGGGGGTAAGCAAGTTACAACATCTGATGGTGATGCTGTGTGGTAGAGTAGCAGGGTGGTGTGGTAGTGCAAGAGGGTAGTGCGGTAGAGCAGCAGGGCGGTGCGATAGTGCAGCACGGTCGTGCGGTAAAGCAGCAGGATGGTCCGGTAGAGCAGCTTGATGGTGTGGTAGTGCAGCAGGGTGCTGCAATCAGGCAGCAGCCTGCTGGGATAGCGTGGCGGTGCGGTAGTGTTGCGTGGTGGTGTGCGGTAGTGCAGCATGGTGGTGCGGTAGTGCAGCGGGTGGTGCTGTAGTGCAGCATGGTGGTGTGGTAGTGTTGCATGGTAGTGCGGTAGTGCAGCATGGTGGTGTGGTAGTGCAGTAGATCCGTGTGGTAGTGCAGCGGGGCGGTGCGGTAGTGCAGCTGAGCGGTGCGGTTGTGCAGTGGGTGGTGCGGTAGCGCAGCGGAGCGGCACGGTGTGCAGCGGGCATTGCGGTAGTGCAGCAGAGCAGTGCGGTTGTGCAGCGGGTGGTGCGGTTGTGCAGCAAGCGGTGTGCTGGTGCAGCGGGGCGGTGCGGTAGTGCAGCAGAGCGGCGCAGGTGTGCAGCAGGCAGTGCGGTAGTGCAGCAGAGTTGTGCAGCTGTGCAGCGAGGCGGTGCAGGCCGTGCCTCCGGCACGCTGCTCAGGAACGGTTTGATGCGGATGTCCGTATCGTGCACCAGCAGGTCATGATTCCCGAAGCCCCGTGTCACCCCGATCGTGCTGAACAGCCGCGCCTGAACACCGCGCACACGCGCCAGCCACGTCAACACCGGTCTCTGCAGGAGGAGCGACGCTCACAACAATGAGCGGAGCGCCGGGCGGTTAAAACACAGCGGGTTGGCATCGTGTAGGGGTACAGGTGGTGTGCCCGCCAGTCATCTCGGTCAGACAAGCCGTGACTTCTGGGTGAGTACTGTGATCTCCTTTCCCACTTCACATGGCCTCAACGTGCACCTAGCCTGACACAAACACGATCCCAAAAGAGCAACTCTTAAGAGCAATTTTCGTCGCACACTGAGCTGAAAAAACCTACTCCAGTAGAGACACGCACCTAACACAAGCGTACTCTTAAATAATAATAATAATCATAGTTTATGCAATGTATAAAGTCGTGCCTTCAACCCAGGGGTTCGGAAGCTCTGTTGGAAAGAAAGGTGGGGGAAGGCAACCTCGCAGTTGGCGGGCACCAACCCGCCAGATACTATATGAGTACTTTTTTCTCCCAGTGCAAAGATGTAAAAAAAGAGAAGAGGTTTTACCATTTCTGGCAATTGTACAATAGTGTTAAGGTGTTAGAACACGAACAGATACATTTCACAAAGTGCCCAGTTTGCCAAATCCACGCCTACTTGTAGTAAAATATGGAAACAAAACAGTTTTGATAATGTATGCATTGTTCTTGAAACTGATTGAACCCCAACAGAGAACTGCTTTCCATGTGGCCTGGACCTCAGTGTCAGCTACATGTTGCTAAAAATCAGTTCGGCTCAGGACAATGCAGTGTCAAAAAGATCCCGGGCTCCATGTGGAGTTTGCGTGTTTTCCCAATATCCGTATGTGGTTATTCACTGGGTACTCCAGTTCCCTCCTACAGTGGAACGGTATGCTGCTGCCTAGGTTAATTTTCCTGACTAAACTTCCCCCCGTGCCCTGAGGTGTTGCAACTTGCTTACTCACCCCCGCTGGACAACAGTTAAAAGAGCTACACAGCTCAACAGTTTCTTCCAGCTTGAATACAAACTGATTGATGTGCTGTGACCGATCACCACGTCCTACATCGCCACCACCACCACCACTACCACCATGTCCTACATCGCCACCACCACCACCACCACCACCACCACCACCACCACCA
>JAZEWT010000029.1:8112014-8146660 GCA_036362905.1 Mordacia mordax
ACTACCACCCCCCCCCCCGCCCTGCCACCCACACCATCAAAGAGCCGCGGTGTAGCCTTAAGAGTCTATATGGTCAAGTGCTGTTAGCGAGTAGCACCCTTGAAGGCAGGCATGGCACATGAGGGGATGGGTGACCAACACTGCGGCCGGCCACCTTGGTGATATTTACACAGCGCATCAGGTACCCAATTAAGGCTGCGGGGAGGCCCAGGACTGGTGTAGAAAATCGTAAATTGTGTTTTCTGTGAGCGGGAGTCGAACTCAGGTCGCTGGGTTCGAAGCGTGGCACGCTAACCGTGAAACTAGCACTAAGGACCAAGCTTTTCTGTGCCATCCGCGTCACCACCACCCGCACCTCCACTACCACCCGCATCTCCACCACCATCCGCACCACTACCGCCACTCTCCCTGCTGTATCCGCACCACCACCACCTGCACTACCACAGCCACTCTCCCTGCCCCACCACGACCCGCCCTTCCACCATCACCCCCCGCACCACCATCACCACCACCACCACCTGCACCACCACCACCGCCACTACCCCATCCAACCCTGCCACGGGCGACACGGGTAATGGGTGTGGGTGACACCGGGTACTAAGTGTGGGTGATGGGTACTAAGTGTGGGTGACACGGGTACTGGGTGTGGGTGACACGAGTACTGGGTGTGGGTGACACGGGTATGTGGTGTGGGTTACACGGGTATTGGGTGTGGGTGACACGGGTATTGGGGGTGGGTGACAGGTACTGGGTGTGGGTGACACATGTACTGAGTGTGGGTGACACGGGTACTGGGTGTGGGTGACACGGGTACTGGGTGTGGGTGACACGGGTACTGAGTGTGGGTGACACTGGATCGGAATCAGGCAACGATATTCCCAGTGGCTACAGGAAGCAATCCGAGAGACTGTCATATGCAGACTGTAATAGGCAGTGAGCAGCTATGGTGCGGCGGTGTTTATGGTCAGGGCACCTGAGATTGACAGATGGATGACGACAGTGTCTGCAGTGATGAAAGCCTTGTACCGGACCATCATGGTGAAGAGGGAGCTGAGTCATGAGGCAAAGTTCTCAATTTACCGCTCAGTCTTCGTGCCAACCCTCACCTATGGTCATGAGCTTTGGGTAATGAATCCCGGATACAGGCAGCTGAAATAAGATTCCTCCGTAGGGTCGCTGGGCTCAGCTTTAGAGATAGGGTGAGGAGCTCAGTGACCCGGGAGAATCTCAGAGTAGAACTGCTGCTCTTGTGCATTGAAAGGAGTCAGTTGAGATGGTTTGGGCATCTGATAAGGATGCCTACCGGTCGCCTCCTTCCTTTGGAGGTATACCGGGCATGGCCAACTGTAAGGAGACCCCAGGGCAGATCTAGAACCTGTTGGAGGGATTACATATCTCAGCTTGCCTGGGAACATCTTGAAATCCCCCGGCAAGAGCTGTAGGAGGTTGCTCTGGAAAGGACGTCTGGACTGCTTTGCTCAGCCTGTTGCCTCAGCCACCTGGAACCCGGATAAGCGGCACGACAATGGATGGACACCTGACGATGCCTCCAACGTGAGAGGCGAAACGTCCCAGAGGCGACGGCAGAAACGTTCGACACAGCTATCGCGAAAGAGCAGCTACAGAGAGCAATCCCCATCACACATCGAGCCGTGACAAACCAAGCATTACACGAATCACGTAACATCGGCTTGGAGATAATAATTCTCCACGATATCTTTCCTACGACACAGGCACGCCTGGGCCCATTGTGTACCCACAACCGAACCTGTCAAATATAATACTTAACTGTGTCACAGCACTACGATGCATATACAAGGTCTGTACTTGCATATTTGTTTGTAAAAACAAACAAATATGCATAGCATTAACTGCAGGGTCAAGTGTCGAGCACCTGTGAAGGCCAACACGGCACATGAATGAGGGGGTGGGAGGCCAGCTCCATGCCCGTTGCCATTGTCTCTCACACGCGGGGGGCACGGAGACTAGTTGGGGGGCAGGCGGTAAGGTGGGGGGCACTGCGGGGGTGCGGGGGCGCTGCGCGGGCTTGCGGTACGTTTACAGGTGGTTTGGGGAAAGCCTCGCCGCGGGTGCCTGGTGCGGTTTCACAGCGGCCGTGAGCGGCCGTGAGCGGTGGCGCCGACGGAATAGCCGTGTGGCGCAATCGCTGTTCCTGCACCGGCAGCCTCCCACTTCCTACGTGAAAACAAAGTGGTTTAAGTAGAACCGCTTCGACATCATCCAGCCACCGCTCGAGGCTGAGAGAACGGCACACCAGCAAGGGAAGTGAGCGATTGAATGATTGATCGAGTCAGTGAGTGAATGATTGATGGAGTGTTTGATCGAGTGAGCTAGTGAACGATTAATGCGTGAGCGAGTAGTTGATTGAGTGCTTGATTGAGTGTTTAAATTAGTGTTTGAATGAATGAGTGAGTGAGCGAGTGACTGATTGATCAAGTGAGCTCAAGTGAGCGAGTGTTTGATTGAGAGTGCAAGTGAATGAATGATTGATCGCGTGAGTGAGTAGTTTGATTGAGTGAATGAGTGAATGACTGATCGACTTGAGTGAACGAGTGGTCATCTGAATGACCAATCATCCGAGTGAGCACATCATCGAGTGAGTGACCGACCATTTGAACGAGTGACCGATCAACTGAGTGAGCGAGTTAGCGGTTAATCAAGCGAGTGAGTGATCGACGGAGTGAGTGAGCGACCATCTGAGCGAGTGAGCGACCGGACGAGCGGTTTTCGCGCCATCGGTCACGTGACCCCGTCCGTGCGGCGCACCGCTGCACGAGCGCCGCCGCCACCGTCTACTCGGCACCCTCCTCCACCCCGTTCGGGGTCTTGGTGGAGTCATCGGCGCCCTGCAGCTCGTGGGGGGGGAGGGGCTCGGCCCCCAGCTCTAGCCCCTCCGCCCCGTCGTTACTCCTGCCGCTCGCCGCCTTCGCCGCCGCCTCCTCGCGGTCCAGAAGGTGGTAGTTGACAGCGTTGGCGATGAAGAGGTAGATGCCGGCCGTAATGACGATGGCGCCGCATACGAAGTACATGTACTTGTAGTCTCCCGTCACGTCCACCAGCCAGCCTGCGAAGCGCGGGGCAGTGCGGGGGTGGCACCGTTAGTGCGCTATCCCGATAGACATGTCCGAGAAAACGCTGCTGGATCAGTTCATGGTCCTGACTACGTCACCCTTAGTGCCCTGAGATGTTGTAACTTGCTTACATCTCCCCACTGGGAAACTGTTAGAAAGAGCTACACAGCTCAATGGTTCCTTCCAGCCTGAAAACAAACTAGAGTGAGGGCAGTGTGTGTATGTAAACGTGTGTGTGTGTGGGGAGTGGTGGCCCAGCGGTTAGTGTGCTAGGCCATTAACCTGGTGACCCGAGTTTTAATCCTGCTAACGGCCAACACCAGTGACAATTTTCTGAACCGGTCCTGGGCCTCCCCTATGTCGACTCAGCCGCAAATGAGTACCTAGTGAAGTGTGTAAACATTGCCACTAGGGACACAAAGGCGACCGAGTGTGGTGTTGGTCACCCACAGTCTCGTGTGCCGTGTCGACCTTCATAGGTGCTCGCTAATGACACTTGACCCTCCAGTCTGTTAGTGCTACACGGGGGATCTTTGTCTTTCTTTGTTTGTAAACTTGGTTGGCAAAACAACCCCCCGTCCTCTTCGTAGTGCCAGTCAATAACGCTCGGGTGGCTGCTCTCACAACCTCGACAGCGGCCAAGGGGGCTCTGAGCAGGTGCGGAGGACTGTTAACCCCACGGCCTTCAATCTAATTACCAAAAAAAACACGTCATGAAGAAAAATTAAAACGCAACTATGTGCCGGAGGCCCCGGGGGGACAGGCATTTACGACACCAAAACCCCATTTAGCAGTGCCAGGAGACTGAGTACCCACTCCTGGGGGTCCTCCAGAAACAACAAAAAGCTGCTGCATGGCCACGTGGAATGTTAGAATGCTTGTTACGGAGGAGAGGTTTCCACTCCCCTGTTGGGAGCTGGACCGGTACTGCTGGACCTCTTGGACACAGGAAGTCCGGTGGACTGGTTTTGGCTCTAGTCATCAGGAAGGGTAGACAATCTTTCACTTGGGACAGGAAACTACCAAGCAACAGGAAGTGGCTATTCTTCTAAATAAAATAATGAAAGGGGCATGGGAACGTGATGGTGAGGAGTGGGAACCTGTGAGTCCCAGACTACTGTGGACTTGCCTCTATCAATGGGGGGCGAGGGATGGTGGTGGTGGTGGATTATGCCCCAACTGAAGATGAACATCAGTGGCGGGATGCAGGCATGGCCGATGAGTCAGGTGCCTTCTATGACCTCCGTCCCAGGTGTTGGCTAAAGTGGCACCTTGGGATCGAGTCATCCTGCTAGGTGACTTTAATGCCCGAGTGGGTTATGATGCAGACACCTTGGCTGGAGTGATTGGAAGGCATGGGCCAAATCAGCTCAACAACAATGGTCGGAGGCTGCTAGACTTCTGTGTAGCCTATGGGCTCGTAATCACCAACACGCTGTTCTGTCATCGGAGCATCCACACAACATCATGGATGCATGCTGGGTCCAATGGAAGAAGATCTCAGTCAGGCAATGCATAAAATATGGGTCTGTCCCCCTACCTCTTGCCGGCGAGCCTTCGATACTTCACGTGGCTTCAAGGTGCATATGGCCTGGCGCTGTGGTAACATCACCGCCACTTAGTGGCAAATGGCGGTTGTTGTTGCATTGTGTGTGTGTGTAAAAGTGTGTATGCGAGGGAGAGTGTGGGGTGTGTGTGTGTGTGTGTGTATGGTAGTGCAATGGTAACATCTCATCTGCGCCAGAGAAAATCCTGCCTGAGGCGGTTCTATCCCCGCCAAGGGTGCCTTTATGTGTGGAGTTTGTGTGTTCTCCCCGTTCTGCATGGAGTTTCCTCCGGGTTCTCCAATTTCCTCCCACATCAAAAAAAAAATAACATCATACTATAACGCAGTGTTGGTGCCGGCTACATGCATGGCTGCCTCCCCTCGCCTCTCTGTGGTTTCCTCACTACACCTCTACAATAATGTGAGTCGCCCTGGATAAGGGCGTCTGATAAATAATAACAATAGCGTGTGCTGGAGCGAGGGGGAGCGAGGGGGAGCGAGGGGGAGCGAGGGGGAGCGAGGGGGAGCGAGGGGGAGCGAGGGGGAGCATGTTCGGGAGCACAGGGGGAGCACCTCCGATGGGTGGGCCGAGCAGCACGGGGCAGCACTCGACGATGGTGACGAGGCCGACGGCGCTGGAGAACCGCGGAGCTCCTACCAGGTCCATCAGGGTCTCGAACAGCACAGAGCTCACCATGCCGAACGCCATGCCGAAGAACACCGAGTAGGCGACCAGGCCGCCGTAGCCGCTCGCCAGCGGGCACAGCACGTGGCAAACGCCGTTGAAGATCACAGCGAAACTGAAGAAGTACTGGATCTGTGGGGTGGGGCGGGGGGAAGTTGGGGGCATGATGGTGCGGTGAGTAGCGCTGCCGCTTCACAGGAAGAAGGTCCTGGCTCGAGTGCCTTTCTGTGTGGCGTTTGCGTGCTCTCCCTGTGTCCACGTGGGTTTTTGCCGGGTACTTCGGTTTTCTCCCACAGTCCAAACACATGCCACATTGGTTAATAGTTCTGACTAAATTGCTCCTTGTACCCTGGTACGTTGTAACTTCCTTATCCCTCCCTGCTATACAACTGTTAAAAAGAGCTGCATATCTCAACGGCTTAAATACAAACTGACTAATTTAGAGTGAAGACGGTATGTGTGTTAACATGTGTGGGTCACCGGTGGCTCAGCGGCTAGCGGTAGCTAACTAGTCACCCAACCTGAGACTGACCCAACTTGAACTGGTGTCAACTTGCTTCCCTCCGCTCGCTGCCCCATTGTGCACACACTCCCCCCCCCCGCGCCTGCCCGCAACCACACCTCACCCTGGGCCGAATCCAGCGCGAGTTGGCGATGAGGCCGCACGTCGGGCGGCACACCATGTCCACAATGGCCAGGATAGTGAGGAGGAATGCGGCCGAGTACTTCTCGATGCCCATGTGGCGGGCGTACGGCGCCAGAAACACGATGGGTGAGAAGAAGCCGAAGAACATGATGACATTCCCTGACAGGTAGATAAGGAAGCCGCGGTGCTTGAAGAGCGTCAGGTCGAGGAGTTCCTTGAAGCGGTGCAGCATTCCCACCTTGGGCGACATGAGGGGGCCACCCCGCGTTAGCAAGCGAGATCGGGTCGACAAAATTCATCGCAAAAAATACTTTAAATTAAAAAACGCGTTTCGTTATCAACAATAACGTTATTTGGAACGTCTGTTGCATCACAGGAATCCAACAAAATACCTCGCAAGCTCGTTGAGTATTTTTTGCTGTAATAATAAACATCCACATAAATAACATTTTGGTAATAAAGCAATAGGGATTGTTTGTTTCGAGGGACGTACGGAGGGCATGATATCCTGTTATCCCCCCGTCTCCCCTCTATCTTTAGACCTCCTGTTGCTGCCCTGCTTGCTTATCTCTTCAGGGTCTACATATTAATATCAATGAGTGTTGTTGATCCTTTAATTTATATCGTCTGGAAGAAACAATTTCCATCCCACCTCCTGTCAACCCCTAAAATGGACCTCCCGTGATGCAAAATTACGTTCAAATGCATGCTGCCTAGGTTAACGGTCCTGCTGATTAAATGTCCCCCGGGGCAGAGATGTTGTAACTTGCTTACCCCTCACTGGAAAACTGTTAAAAAGACCTACATGGCACTATGGTTCATTGAGCGTAAGTAAAAACTGACTATTACTCATTGGGTCTTCATTCGCCAAAGGACAGCATCGTAATTTTTGTGGAAAATGCACATCCCAACGGTTGGAAACGTTGCGAGATTTAATCAATCCATCGTTCATTTCATACATATATTGAAAATCACCAGCTCATAGCCAAGCAAAAGAAAATACCGGACCCTTGTGTACATTGCCGTGCCCGTACACCGCTAGATGGATCCGAGCCGCGGGAAGAGCCAATAGCTTGTTGGCGAGATCCTCATTCATTAATTGGCCGACAACATCACACTATATAGGATGCAGTGTCGGGCGAATGTTATCGATGGTTGGCTAGATGGCTGCCTTTCCATGCAGCCGTATCCATGTCTCGTGCACGGCGAGTTAAAAATCATACTGTAGAGTTGCCACGTGATAAGACCGGCCTACAGAAACACCGAAACATTCTGGAATGACATCCCAAATGCCACATTATATACAGAAGGCATAGCGAGCCAACTATGTACGTCGCAGATTTCAAAATGTGCGCCACCACGTTCTCCGCCGCATTCCATTAACAAAGTGTGCGGCACACGTTGTCTTAGCACAAGGATGGAGTTTAACGGCCGAATAATCGCATCCTGCCACCCAGACGGCTTCAAGCCCAAGTGAGGGGGGAGCGAGACCAGCGGGCACTGGGCGAACTGCAAACACCGAGGCGCAAGCCGTCACCTTGGGTTTGGCCGGCGAGTTGGGCAGCAGGCTGACTGCCTGCGGGTTGGCGGCATCCCCGGGTGGTGCGGGCGGCGTCGCCGCATTCTCTGCGGCCACCTCCGGCTCAGTTGCACCGGGACCCGGCAGGGCCACCGACGGCGGCGGCTTCACGGGGCGCATGAGGGCGCCGGCCACGCAGCAGTTGAGCAGCAGTCCGCCCAGGATCATGAAGCTGCCACGCCAGCCGAAGTAGTTGAGCAGAAACTGGTTGAGGGGCGCCAGCGTGCTCAGCATCACGGGGCTGCCAGCCATCGCCAGCCCATTGGCGATCGGACGCTTCTTGAAGAAGTACTTTCCGATAATGGTGAGCGCCGGCTGTAGGTTCATGGCGAGGCCGAAGCCTGCGCTCGCGTGCGCGCAGACAGCGATCGCGGTGAGCGCTGGGGATCGGCCGCCACGCTCCGTGGATTTGGAGTGGTATCATATAATAACGTATGTTTCGTACAGTGTGGGCCACCAACAGCCGACACATTTCTTAATTCATTAAATATATATGTGTCAGATGTTTGTGGCGCCCTATATTGAGACTCAGAGAAAAAAAATGCAGGCAGATAAAGCTATATAGAAACTTACAGAGCGCGGCACGGTGGCGCAGTGAGTAGCTCTGCTGCCTCACAGCAAGAAGTCCCAGGTTCTATTCCTGGCTCGGGTGCCTTTCTGTGTGGAGTTTGCGTGTTCTCCCCGTACCCACATGGGTTTTCATCAGGTACTCCGTTTTCCTCCCAATGTCGAAAGACACGCTGCTGCCTAGGTTAATTGGCCTGCTGAGTAAATTGCCCCAAAAAATGTGTCCTGCGATGTACTGGCCTCACAGCCTGGGTATTTCCTCGCCTTGTGCCCTCTATCAGCCAGGATAGGCTCCGGCTCTCCTGACAGCTTGTACAGAATTAAGCGGGTATTGATAATGAATTAAAAAACTATACAGACGTACAGAGATACATATATATACTGAGAGCTACAATGAGACTTACAGAGAAACATATCGACCCATAGAGAAACTTAGACCCATTGAGAAACTTAGAGACTCATAGAGATGCATAAAGTCTGATAGAGAAAGGGAGAGACCGAGATACAGACACACAGAACTACACAGAGACGCACAGAGATACATAGAGATTTAGTGCTACATTGAGACTCATAGAGCAACAAACCCATAGAAAAACATAAGAGACTCAGAGATATGTAGATACTAATAGCGACCCACAGAGAAACATTCTCATACAAAAATATAGACATAAAGATACATATTCATAAAAATGCATTAACATGCATAGAGACTAATACAGATACATCGACTCATCAGCACTTTATGACCCTTGGGTGAAAAGTGCTCTATAAATGCAATTGTTGTTATTATTATAGTTGTAGAGAAACGTATACACTTATAGAAAGACACAGAGACTTATAGAGATACGTGGAGGCCCATAGAGATACATTTAGAGTTAACGACGATGCCTTTCCTGCATTTCTGAGCCTTTTGAAATATAAAACAACGACCACATTTACGATGATTAAAGCCCAATGCGTTTATATGGATTTCACTCTGAGAACGGCATTTCTGTGCGTTACCACACAGCTCCACTTCTGATTATAATAATGTATCATTATTATTGTAACAGTGTCAAGAGGAGCGATGTTAAAAGTTTACGTGACTCTGATTATGCGAGCGTTAGTAAAAACATGATACGCTGCTTACCGCAAAGTTGCGTAATCTTGCTACCAAATAGAGTCAACAGTTTTTTTCCTTCAAAGTAGCATAATGACACTCAGCAACTATCGTGGGTGGGAGGGTGACTGTGTAGGGTGCCTGTGCAGGGTGTTTGTGCAGAGTTACTGTGCAGCGGTAACATCCGTCTCATCTCATTGTCTGAAACCGCTTAGTCCTATACAGGGTCACGGTGAAGCCGGAGCCTATCCCGGTAGACACAGGGCGCAAGGCAAGGATATACCGACGATGGGACGCCAGTCCATCGCCGAGGTAACATCCGTGCCTCCTCAAAGTAAGTCCTCCCTCAGTCGGTTCGATTATCGTCTCTGGCTTCATTCTATGCAGAGTTCGTGTGTTCTCCACCTTTTCTGGGTGGCTTACTCCGATTTCCTTCCACAACCAAACAGCACTTATTTATTATTTGGCCAAAAACACCTTAATATAAATGATAGAGTTTGGCAAAAGTTGGCATTGGTTAACTGAGTGGCTGCCTTCCCCCTCCCCGCTTCTCCGTATTTTCCTTGCAACCCTGGTCGTTGTTTATCTTTGACATTAAACGAATATCTGTGCGTGACTAAAAATAATAATTATTATTACGAATATGAGACTGTGCTGCTGCGTGGATTCTTACGCGTGACCGCCTTCCTCCCCCCCAGAAACATGAGCCGCAGACACCACCGCTTCCCATCTACACCACCGCTTCCTGCTTACACCGACGCTTGTCACACAAACCACCGCTTTCCATCTACACCGCCGATCCCTGTTGACACCACCGCTTCCCACCCACACCGCCGCTTCCCACCCACACCACCACATCAGAGTCGTTATTACGTCGAACTAACAGTTGATTTTAATTATTGCTAAAGAACTCTGAAGCTGTAATCCCAGCCTGGAGCTGAACCCGTGCGGTGCGCGAAACTCAGGGTCCGTCTGAGTCTCCCCGTCTGCTGGGGCGCCCGTGGTTACTGCCGACTCCCCGCGACCCCCAACCCCCCTATCCGCGCACGCGAGCCCCTCACCCCCGATGACCCCGATGCAGAGGTAGAGCTGCAGGATGGATGTGCAGAACGAGGCGAGCAGCATTCCGGAACCGGCGAGCACGCCGCCCGCCACTACCACGGGCCGGCTGCCATAGCGGTTCACCAAGATGCTGCTCACTGGGCCTGCGGTACCACGCGACGACAACAACAACCGCCGCCGTTCGTTAATGAGCGGCGGTGAGACACCGCCACGTCGCTTGTGCCAGGCCACGTGCACCATGAGGCCACGTGACGTGATGAAGCAGCACCACCTGCACTCCCCACTGCGCCAACGCGCTAGGTTGGAGCGGCGCTCCGCGTGCATTCATGAATGCTGCTCACGGCAGAGCAAGACCAACCACAGCCGGTGCTCCCAGTGCCAAGCTCTAAAAAATCATTCATTATTATTCACTGATAAATCTTATACAGGGTTGTGAGGCACCAAAACCTGGTAGACGCAGGGTGCAGAGGAGGGCTGTATCCCGGATGGCATGCAAGTCCATCGCAGGGTATTGGTGGCAATTTAGTTTAGAGGTCAATTAACCTTGGCAGGGGAAGGCAGCCATTGCATAAGCCGGCACCAACATTTGCAAGAAGCTGCCAAATATGGATTGTTTGTTGAGCTATGGTTGAAAAACGGAGTACCTGGTGACAATCTACGTGGAAACGGGGGAAATGCGCCAACTCCACACTGACCAGCAGCACCCGAGTCGGAATATTAACTCACAGCTTTCTTGCTGTGGAGCAGCGCTGCTCGCTGCTTCACCCGGGCTAGCCAGATGAGCCGGGCTCGCCGGAGCTCAATGCAGGACACGCCGGGCTTGCCGGAACACCGAGCTCGCTGGGCACGCCGGGCTTGCTGGTACTCACCACCAGGCTCACCGGTACTCACCACTGGGCATGCCGGGCTTGCCGGTATTCACTGCTGGGCATATCGGGCTCGCTGGTACTCACCGCCGGGCACGCCGGGCTAGCTGGCACACGGAGATCGCCGGTACTCACCGCAGGGCACGCCTAGCTCGCCGGCACACCGAGCTCGCCGGGCACGCGGGGCTTGCTGGTACTCACCACCAGGCTCACCGGTACTCACCACTGGGCATGCCGGGCTTGCCGGTATTCACTGTTGGGCATGTCGGGCTCGCCGGTACTCACCGCCGGGCACGCCGGGCTCGCCGGCACACCGAGCTCGCCGGGCACGCCGGGCTTGCCGGTACTCATCGCCAGGCTCACTGGTCCTCACCGCTAGGCATGCCGGGCTTGCCAGCATACCGGGCACCCCAGGCTTGCCGGGCGCACGGGTACTCACCGCCAGCGTACATGATGGCCAGCATGATGGAGGAGATCCATGCGATCTCGCTGTATGACGTATGGAAGATGCCTTGGATCTCATTGAAGAAAACGGTGATTGCCTTGGGGAAGGCGTAGGAGAAGCCGATGGAGATGAACGCCCCCGCGACCACGGCCCAGCCCCAGCCTCCATCCGGCGGGGGGCACACCTGGGCCGCAGGCGCCATGGCGACGGCGGCGCGAGCGGCCGAGTGGAACCGCGCCACCCGCGTTCCCTGAGGGACAACGACATCCGCGTGGCATGTGAGCGGTGGTGCCAGCCTCTCCGGCAACAATACGGTGGTATGGCGGCCTCAGAGCGAGAAACACCAGGTTCGATTCATAGCTCGGGTGCCACCTGTTTGGGATTTATATATTCTCTACATGCCCGCATGGGTTTGCCAGGTACTCTACTTCCCCCCATAGCTAAAAACTATTAGGCTGTGAACATCTTAATGTTAACAGTAATCTATTTAACGGCTACAAATTCCATACCCTCTGAAGGATGAGTCGTGAATACGGAGGATACGGTGTCTGAAGCATGTTGGCGTCGGCTACCCCCGTAGCTGCCTTCCCCCTCCCCCTCGCTCTGCGGTTTCCTCGTGTCTCTGAAGCGTTCTCTCGTCTAACAAACCCCTGAGACACTTAACGGACACTGTGCAGCCGCTCAGCATAGTTAAAAACAAAAAGTTACGTGCTTGAACGCAGTCTCGGACTCACGTGGCCCAGGTGCAGCCTTGTTGTCAATCCACTGCTGGATGAGGGCCTTCTTCCACTGTGCGGGATGGTTGACCATACTTTACCACGTATAAAAAAGAGAAAAGGATTTTACCATTTCCAGGAATTTTACGGGTGTTAAAATCTTAAAACTCCAAATAGACACCTTTAACAAAGTGTCTAGTTTGCAAAAGGCACACATACTTGTGGCAAAATATGCAAACAAAAAGCTTTGAATATATATGCATTGTCCTTCAAACTGATTTTCTTACACTGGACATGGCTTTCTTTACAGCCTGATTGTCAGTGTTAGACAGGTGTTGCTAAAAGGTAGTCAGCTCAAGACAATGCAATAGCAATACTTTCGTAGCTCAGGTCGAGCTGTTTAAACTTTTCTCTTTTTTACATGTCTGCTGGAAAAAGTACCCATACTTCACCACACTCTTCAATGCTACCCACAGAGGCTCCTCATGGCCCTATCCACTGCTGATTGAGGGCCTAACCATGCCGTGCGGGTCTCGGGGGTTATCTGTCGACACTTCACCACGCTGGTAAGTGTGGGTTGGTGATGTGGAAGCACAGAAGTGGAGTACAACAACGGAGGCGACCATCTCAGCACAGACTTCGGTGAGGGAACTGTCGCAACGAGAGTCGGGATCGAGGTGCCATCTGACGATGCCGCGTAGCGAAGGAGGAGGAACACGCGATATGGCTATTCCGAAAAAGCAATTCTCATCCAGTGAGCCGTGAAACCCTACATTGCTACGATGTGCCATCGTGTCCAAACCGACTGCCGCTGCCACCACAGCTCATCACCAGCGCGGTCCACCCTCCGCCAGGTCCCGTGTCTGCGGCCCGGTGGATTCGCCACCTCAAAATATGACCCGACAGCATCCTGCCACCGGCTGCCCCCAGGGCATCCTGGTTGCCGGGCTCGCGGAGTCTGCCCCGAAAACCGTGTTGCCCATCGTCATTGCCTCCACGGCATGGGACAACCGGGCACGTGTGGGTTCGTTTGTTCCGTATGATGATTGCCTCCCTAACGCAGCCCCTTTAGCGTCCGCAGCTCCAGACAGACCCGGTATCACCCCCGCGCGGTCTCGTCAGCAGCTCGAGCGGAGGTGAGCGGCGCGTTCGCTCGGCTTGCGACTCGGCAAGCACGCGTATTCCCAATGCCGGGGAAGCAACGCAATGACTCGGGTTTCTCCCCCACTCGCTCGCTCTTTCCCTCACTCGCTCCCTCACTATCTCATTCACTCACTCACGCGTCCGTTTGTTCGCTCTCTCGCTTGCGGAGCCAAGGTTGATGCCCTGTGCCAGGGCCACTGAGACAGCGGCACAAAAATCGAAAGTTCATATTCCGAGCGGCCACTCACATGACATCGATCTGGGCTCTTAAGTACAGAGGGTTGGCTGCTCTCACTACAGCCTCCAACGCAGCAGGGAGTCAAGGTCACAGCCCACTGAACTTCCCTCTGACTCACACGGCTCCCTCCGACTCACACGGCTCCCTCCGACTCGGACTCACACGGCTCCCTCCGACTCACACGGCTCCCTCCGACTCACACGGCCCCCTCCGACTCCGACTCACACGGCTCCCTCTGACTCACACTGCTCCCTCCGACTCACACTGCTCCCTCCGACTCACACGGCTCCCTCCGGCTCACACGGCTCCCTCTGACTCACACGGCTCCCTCCGGCTCACACAGCTCCCTCCGGCTCACACTGCTCCCTCTGACTCACACGGCTCCCTCTCCACGATTGTGCACACACCACAACAACTACCGTTCGTCACTAGGTGGTAGTGACATCACCACGGCGCTTGTGCCAGGCCATGTGCACTTTGAGGCCACGTGCAGTGTTGAACGTTCACCGGCAGATCACGGGGCAGACCCAGGTGCCACTGGGTTCCTCGACTAAGATGATTATCAAAAAGGACTTGAAGCGGAGTATTCAATGACGTGTCGGTAATCAGACGGAATGTGTTGCAGAGGGAATTGCTCAGTGCGATACTTATTTTTAGAATTGTCCACCAGGGGGCATCATTAAGATGTTTGACACAAGAAGCTTCATTATTATTGAGATTATTAACCTTATGCGAACCTCAGTGCACTATGCAGCGGGTGGGGCAAGCAGTTACATGCAGCCTACTGCAGTTACGCTCGTCTAAATATATACACCTCCTGTGTTTCGGAGCTGGTACGAGGTACAGCCATGACACTTCTGCCCAACAGCCATGAGGGCTTGAGTTTGATTGTTGACTCAAATGATTCTCTCTCTCTCTCTGAAGTTTGTATGGTCTCCCTTCGTTTGGCGAGCATTTCCTCCAGGTTACTCTAGATACCTCCCATAACTAAAAACAAAGCCTGCGGTGTAAGTGGTACAGCCGGTCCCCGACTTGTGAATGTCCCATTCACGAATGCTCGTACCTACGAACTACCTAGCATGAAATACTATTCATTTAATTTCGTGTGCAGTAAAACAGTAAAACATTAAATATTGTGTTCCTACTAGCTTTAATAAAGTGTAGACATCTACAAAATTACAAATGATGTCAAGATGCCAAAAGCATCGAGTGCATTACAGCTTCATACACGGTATAGTGTAACATTAAATACTGTGTTCTGATTACGAACGGAACTTAGGAACAGTGAGTATTTTTTTTTGTGTAAGCCGGAAAGAAGCGTTGATCTATGTAGCTCTTTTTTAAAATTGTTCATTGGAGAGAGGTAAGCACGTTATCACATCTTAGGGTATTGGGGGCAATGTTGTCAGGGCAATAAACTTAGGCAGCATGTCTTTGGGCTATGGGAGGAAACCAGAGGACATGGCGAAAAGGCAGGCGGACATGGGGATAACACGCAGGTTCCACATAGAATGGCGCCCGCGCCGGGAATCGAACCCGGGTCCTTCTTGCTGTGAGGCGGCAGCGCCATCCACTATGGAACCCGCGGTCCACCTCCTGCCTGTATCGGCCTGAACATCCCGTTATAAAAATCGCTCCCAATTTCAAAACCTTGTCAGGACCCTCCTGACAAGGAGCCTTGAGACTCCTCCGCCCGGTTGTCCGGGGTAACAGAGCATGGGAGTGAACAGTGGGAGGGACGGAGGTCGGAGCCCTTCCGTGAGCAGCGAGCAGCGACAGCTGCTGCAGCCTCACTGCGGAGCTCCACGATACTCTCGCCAATTGGCGAACCCATCGGCTGATGAGATTACGCGACAAATCCATTTATCGGGTGCATACAGGCGACGTCGCGATCTCTCATGCCAGGTTAGGCTCATCCTCACGAGTGAATCATCATCGTGCACTTGGGTGGATTAGATAATCCTGTTTACCCGTTTCATATTTTATTTTTGTTTTTCGAGTGTTTTTTTTTATCTACCGATGTATATGTATCGTAACTTGCTTATCCCTCCACATTGGACAAATCTTAAAAAAGATACATAGCTCAATGGTTCCTTTCAGCCTCAATACAAACTGAGTGACAGGTAGCACTGGTACTTATAATAACAATATGTAACGTGCCACCGCCCAAATTCATTCAATGTCAAATAAGGCGAGAACAAGTCAGAGGCCCGGGGAAACCGCAGTGAGCTGGGGAGGAGGAAGAAAGCTACACGATTAGCTGGCGCCAACATCTTTCCAGAGAGTGTCCTATATATTACAACGATATCAGCCAATTCGTTAATGAGTGTTTTGTAATGATGTAGGTTTTCACGGCTCGATGCATGATGATTGCTTCGAAAAGCTGCTCTCTCGGGACAGCCGCGTCGACGCGGCTGGGAGGAAACAGGAGAGCTCGGGGGAAATCCACGCAGAACAGAAGCAGAACAAACTCCACCAGAAAGGTGCCCGAGGTGGGAAAAGAAACTGCCGCGGACAGCGCCTTCCCTTTGTGAAACGCGAATGTTGCCGCTGCATAGTAGAAACCCTGGTGAGACTATGGCACCATGCAATAGTGTCAGGCTGCTCTCCCCAGCCAAGCCTCTCTCAGCACCCATGGCTATTTTCCTCCAGCACGGTTCAGCAATGGAATGAATACCCGGGGAAAACCCACACGTACTAGGAGAGAAAAATACTCTTAATGGCTCTGCTGTTTTGGGATAGCTGAGCCGAGCGCTCCTCCTCTCTCCTCTGCGACACTTCACCTCCCACGTTGGAGGCATCCTCAAGCTTCTGACAGCAGTCTCAGGATAGCGGCGGCGTGGCGACAGAAGTGCCCTGCTCGGAGCTTCTCCGGCTGAGGGTTGCTGGAGGTCAACGCACCAAGTAGCACCTGGAGGGACGTCAACGGCGGATGTCCGACCGACAGAGACACGTGGAAATTCTGCGCGTTTCCTTGCGAAGCGACAATGAGTGCCCGGTGGGTAGAATAATTCAGGCACGTCGAACCATCACAGGAGTTCAGCTGTTGGCCTCGGACAGCTGTAGCCCGTCGCGGGCACATTCTGTTCATAGGCGGAGGGGCGGGGAGGTGCTGCGGCCAACCCAGCTCGCGTTGCACGACGACGGCAGCAGTAGGGCCGGGTTTCATTCTTGACCTCAAACCACCTTCCCGCGGCGGCAGATGTTAACCCTGGAGTAACGGGCACCGGCCCTTCTACAGCAATGCAACTGAAAACAACTATTACAGTGATGTCTGGGCATGCAGCATATATTATTACTAAAAAATATATGTTATTACAAAGAGGGTGCTCCCTGGTTTGGGTCGATCAATTTTTGTGACAATGTATAAGTTTTAAAAGCATATGTTTGTATGTTTTGCCATAAGTACGTGTAGTTATTGCAAACTTGATGCCTTGTGAAAGGTGTCATTAATTGGCTGATATCATAACATAAAAGATGCAGGCTCTGCCAGATGTTGGTGCTAACTAACCGATGTGCTTGCCTTCCCCTGCATACCTTCGACAATGAACGAATACTGTGCTACGGTGCATTGTAAATCGTAGTATTGTTGAGCTTGTAGTATTATTAAAATGGTAGTGTTAGCACCGTCCTAGAGAGCCTTATAGATAAGATGTTAGTGTCTGGCCTGTTGGCGCCGGCTGGCCGCCTGGCCACCTGCTCCCTCTCTGCAGATTCCTCGCGCGTCTGTATTTGTAGAATTTGTGCGGTCCGTTATAAATTATTATATGGTTATATTTTCCTCAAGGCGAAACATCTTAATCAACAGATTAACGAGGGTTCCAATTGAAACAACATGGTTGTTTGTTGACCCCCTTCCCAGAATATCCTCATTTCTGGCTTAACGGTGCCTGGCTTTGTGAGATTTTAATCGGAGCTCATCAACGAAATGAGCCTGGACGCTGACTGTGGAGGAATCCCACGACGTTAGATTTAACAGAGAGCTCCCGGCTACGCGGCCCGGGCCTTGAAAACCCCCGTAGCAGCAACAGCAGCGCACATTAAGCATACGTAGCGTACACTGATCGTAACATCGCTCACGCTAGAGACAGCGCTGAAGCAGCACGGATACACTCCACCGTAACTCTATATAAAGAAACGGCGGTTCATGTTGACAGGTCGTGAAGGCGTAAAACGCGTGTAACCTTGTGATCTGCAAAGGCGGTGGTTGTGAATGTAGCGTCTGTTCGGGGCAGGACAGCAGCACAGCGAGCTGCTGCCGCAACTGTTCAGGACACGCTTTCACCTTAATGTTGTTTTCCATTGAATAATCAGTTTGTGCTGAGCCAACCTAGCGGGGGCCCTGGGAAGGTTTAGATTCCGCTTCTGGCGGCGAAGCAGTGAGTGGCACTGCTGCCTTACAGCCAAAGGGCGCTGGGTTCGATTCTTGCCTCGGGTACCCCTCTGAGTGGAGTTTGTAGGTTCTCCCTGTGTTCGCGTGGGATTTTGCGGGGTACTCCGGTTTTCTCCCACAGTCCAAAGGCAACCTGCAGTCTAAGTTATTTGGCCTGCTAAATAAATTGCCTTGGGTGCCTTGTGATAGACTGGTGTCCCATCGTGGGTATAGTCCTGCCTTGCGCCCTTTGCCGGGATAGGCGCCGGTCCCCTGCGACCCTGTACAGTATTATGTGAGGATTGAGAATCACGATGATGACCATTTGCCACTTACATTGGCCCGGAATTAAATCCGAGCAGCTGGCACTGTGGCGCGGTGTGCGCGCGCATCCTTGCGCCACGGCTCCCCGCTTGTCACACGCACACGGACGCATGCACAACCTCAACCAGCATTCGTCGCCAAGTGGCGGTGATGTCGCCGCAGCGCTAGTGCCAGGCTATGTGCATAACAAGGCCATCACGTGTTGTGCGGAAGGCTCGCATTCTGGAGGCTGTTGAACAGACCAGACATTATGGGTTAATTGATGTAGATGAGTAGCAAAGACAAAGAGCCCCCATTTAACCTTCAGAGACTGTAGGGTCAAGTGCTGTTAGCTAGGAGCACCTATGAAGACCACACGTGCAAAGCACACGCTGCAGACACACACGCACGCAACACCCCTTCATCTTCCTGTAACCTCCCCGGGCGCCTGTCTCACGGTGTCGCGATGTTCCCCGCCTCGTGACGACGGCCCCCGCGCACGTTGATGCCACCAGCACACGCGGCGCGTGCGCCGCGCCGTCCATCATCGTCCTCCTGCAGGCTCTTGGACGAGAACCGCGCTTACAGCGCTGCACGAGCACAGCTGACGCGCAGCTCAATGTGTTTGCCAATAACACAGTGGCCTTAAAAGGAAATGCACGTAATCAGTGACGTTTTGGGAAACTGTCCTACTTTATAGTACATTAATATCATCGAGCTAACCACTCCGTCTGTATGCATGGGCCATGATGAAGGGTCATTGCTCTAGCAGGAGTGGTGAACTCCAGACCTGTCCACAACCAAGGGAGACCCCAGCAGGGGTGCTGGACTCCAGACCTGTCCACAACCAAGGGAGACCCCAGCAGGGGTGCTGGACTCCAGACCTGTCCACAACCAAGGGAGAGCCCATCAGGGGTGCTGGGCCCCAGACCTATCCATAGGGCGCATCATTTACACGCAGTAACAAACAATAGTTCAATGGGAACAGCAATTGCTGGGGGAGTGTTCACAGCTGCCGGTACAATGCAAGTGGAAGAAACTCGACATGTTTGTTAACAGCACGTCGAGTTGCCGGAGGTTCGTTACCTACCCAGGACATGGTCGGCCCCAAACAGCACGGCAGATGCGGGCGCCTAACAGTTACACTCTGCAACGCCGCTGCCGTACACATTCAACGGTGAAGAGCGAAAGTAAACGACTCAGAAGCTCGAGGAAAAAGCACAGAGGTGGGGAAGAAGGCAGCCACGTGGTTAGCTGGCGCCTGTGTGGAGTTTGCTTGTTCTCCCTGTGTCTGTGTGGTTTTTCATTGGGTACTCCGGTTTCCTCCCACAGTCCAAAGACAATAAGCATTGGTTAATTGTTTTGAATAAATTTCCTCCGGTGCCCTGAGGTGTTACAACTTGCTTACCTCTTCCTGCTTCCATCCATCCATTGTCGTGCCACTTATGCGGGTCCGGGTGGCTGAGACAACAGGCTGAGCAAAGCAGCCCAGGCGTCCTTTAACAGAACAACCTCCTCCAGCTCTTGCCGAGGGATTCCAAGGCGTTCCTAGGCAAGCTGAGATATGTAATCCCTCTAACGGGTCCTTGGTCTGCCCCAGGGTCTCCTCCCAGTGAGTCATGCTCGGTACTCCTGCAGAGGGAGTCGCCCAGGAGGCATCGTTATCAGACGCTGAAGCCTCCTGAGCTGTCTCCTCTCTATGCAGAGGAGCAGCGGTTCTACTCTGAGATCCTCCCGGATCACTGAGCTCCTCATCCTATCTCTAAGGTTGAGCCCAGCAACCCGATGGAGGAACCTTATTTCAGCCACCTGTATCCGGAATCTTACTCTTTCGATTATATCCCAAAGCTCATGACCATAGGTGGGGGTTGGCACAAAGACTGAGTGGTAAATTGAAAACTTTGCCTCCTGACTAAAGTTCCCTCTTCACGACGACGGTCCAGAACAACGCCTGCATTACTGCAGATGTTTTCCCCATCCGTCTGTTAATCTCACGCTCCATTTAACTCTCACTCTTAAATAAGACCACGAGACACTTGAGCTCCTTCACTTGGTCGGCTGCTCACTCCCCACACAGAAGGGGCAAGCCACCTTTTTTCACGCCAGAACCATGGCCTCAGATTTGGAGGTGCGAACTCTCAACCTCACCGCGTCATACTCGGCCACAAACCATTCCAGTGCACACTGGAGATGACAGTATGATGAAGCAAATGACAACATCTGCAAAAAGTAGAGATACCACCCTCATACCCCCAAACTGGACACACTTTGGTTTCTCGGCTATGCCTTAATATTCTGTCCATGAAAATCATGAACAGAACAGGAGAAAAGGTGTACCCTTGGTGGAGCCCAATGTCCACTGGAAATGGGCTTAACTTAATATCAAGAATGCGAACGCAGCTCTCGCTCCGGTTGTAAAAGGACCGAATGGCACAAATTAATGGCACCTGTACCCTGTACTCCTGCAGTACCTCCCACAGAACTGCATTGGGCATAAGGTCTCATCTCATCTCATTATCTGAAACTGCTTAATCCTATATAGGGTCACGGTGAGCCGGAGCCTATCCCGGAAACACAGGGCGTAAGGCAGGTATACACCCGACGACGGGACGCCAGTCCATCGCCGGGCATTGCGGGACAATTTTAGTCTGCGAGCCAATCAACCTATCAGGAGCATGCTTTTGGACTGTGGGAGGAAACCGGAGTACCCGGCGAAAACCCACGCGGACACGGGGAGAGCATGAAAACTCCACACAGAAAGGCACCCGAGCCGAGAGATTCGAACTCGGGACCTTCTTGCTGTGAGGCGTCAGCGCTAACCACTGGGCCACCGCGCCGCCCTGGGCATAAGGTCACAAGCATATTCCAAGTCTACAAAACACATGTAGACTGGTTTGGCAATCTCCTATGACCTCTCAAGATTCTGTGAGAGTGTAAAAAGCTGGTCCGTTTTTCCAGGACCAGGACAGAATCCACATTTTTCCTCCTGAATATGAGGTTCGACAATCAGCTAGATCCTCCTTTCCAGCACCCTGGTATAGGCTTTCCCAGGGAGGCTGAGAAGTATGATCCCTCTGTAGTTGGAACACACCTTTTTGTCCCCGTTTCTGAAAATAGGAACCATCACTCCTGTCTGCCAATTTACAGTACTGTTCCTGACACCCAAGCGACATTGAAAAGGTGTGTCAGCTATGACAGCCGCACAATATCAAGGGCCTTCAGCATTTCCAGGTGGATCTCATCTACTCCGGGCACTTTGCCACTATGTGGCATGCTTGTGATGGACTGGTGTCCCATCGTGGGTGTAGTCCTGCCACTATGTGGCAAAGTGCCACATAGTGGCTGATAACAGCCTGTGCGGTGCCCTACTTTCCCATCCTGAACCATAAGATGGTTTGCCAGAACCTCACGAAAGCCACCCGAAAGTCCTTCTCCATAGCCTCCTCCCACACTCGTGCTTTTGCTTCTGCAAGCACCGCAGCTGCAGCCCTTCTAGCCTGCTGGTACCTGTCTGCCGAATCAGGAGTCCTCCATGCCAACCAAGCCTGGAAGGACTCCTTTTTCAACTTGACAGCTTCCCTCACCACTGGTGTCCACCAGTGGGTCCTTAGATTGCCACCATGACAGACACCGATCATTTTCTCGCCACAGCTCCTAGCAAATGCTTCCACGATGGAGGCTTTAAACAGGGTCCATTCAGACTCCATGCCCTCAACCTCCTCCAGGATGTGGGAGAAACTCCTCTGGAGGTGGGAGCTGAAATCACTTGGGACAGGGTCCTCCATCAGTCGTTCCCAACAAACCCTCATTACACGTTTGGGCTTAGCAGGTGTGTCTGGCATTATACCCCCTATCTGATCCAGCTCACCACCAGGTGGTGATCGGTAGACAGCTCTGCTCCTCTCTTCACTCGAGTGACGAAAACATACAGCCTCAGGTCCGATGAAACAACTACAAAGTCGATCATTGACCTTTAGCCTAAGGTGCTCTGGTACCAGGTACACTTATGAGCCTCCTTGTGTTTGAACATGGTGTTATGGACAGTCTTGACAAGCACATAAGTCCAATAACAGAACACCACTCGGCTTCAGATCGGGTAGATCATTACTCCCAATCACACCCCTCCTGGTTTCTCCATCATTGCCCACATGGACGTTGATGTCTCCCAGTAGAACCATGGAGTCACCAGGTGGAGTGTTTTCCAGCACCTCATCCACTGTCTCCAAGAAGGTAGTGTACTATGAACTGCTGTTTGGTTTGTTAAAGAATTTTCTTTTTTTAATATTGCTTATTTTATGTCCTATAATTTATTGCTACTATTTTACTTTAAGTTGAACTGTCCTAGTGTTGTTGTTGACATGCCGTTCTCTCCACAGCTTGGATTTGTGAAGAAACCCCCCCCCAAAAAGAGTTATTGTTGCTGATTTGCAATTCCGATGTCATTTTTATTGTTGGTGTGCCATTCTCTCTGTAGCTCTGTGCAGCGATTTGTGACTCTCGGGTGAAAAGTGCTCGGGAAGTGCAATTATTAGTATTATATGCATACAGAACAGAGTCCTCCTCCCTGCCACCCGAAGTCGCATTGAGGTAACCCTCTCATTCACCGGGACAAACTCCAACCGAGTGGCACCTAGTCGGGGGCTGGTGAGTATCCCCACCTCAGCTCGGCACCTCTCCCCCTGTGCGAGAGTCTGACGCCTATCAAGAAGATTGGTTCCAGAGCCGACGCTGTGTGTAGATGTGAGCCCGAGTATATCCAGCAGTACCTCTCAACCTCCTGCACAAGTTCTGGTACCTTGCCTCGGAGAGGTGACGTTACACGTTCCAAAAGCGAGTTTCCATTGCCAAGGTCCAGCACACCTAGACCCACTTTGCCTCTGTCTGCTGCCCAAGGGGCATTGCACTAGACCCGTATGATTCGCCTTGCAGGTGATGGGCCCAAGGCAGTGGCCACACATCACTGTTTCGGGTTGTGCCCTACCGAGCCACATCAGTCACCCGGTCACCAGACGCTTACCTGTGAGCTCCACTCCCAGGCCCAGCTCCAAAAGTGGGCCCGAGTTTCCCTAATCTAGGCAAGGTTCTCTCAGCTGCATATGTTCTTTCATTAGGGTCTATTGAATCGTTATTTGTCTGGTCCCTCATCTGAGGCCAATCTGCCATGTGTGACCCTACGAGGTGCCAAGGCACCAGATAGCACAGCCCTTCGGTTCATTGGGGTACACAAACCCCTCCACCACGTTAAGCTTCTGATTCCAGGAGGAGTCTTCCTGCTTGACAACTCTTCAATTAAGTTACACAGCTCAACGTTTTTTTCCCAGATTAAACAAAAAAAACTCAGACTATTGCTGAGCCTGTTGTGAAGTCAGAACACAGTGTTTCATGTTAAACTAGCTTTGCCGCCTCACAGCGAGAAGGTTCCAGGTGCAGCTCGGGTACCTTTCTGTGTGGGGTTTGCGCGTTTGCCTCGTGCCCGTGTGGATTTTCACCAGGTACTTCGGTTTCCTCCCACCGTCCAGGGACACTCTGCTGTCTGGGTTAATTGGCTTGTTGAGTGAATTGCCTTAAAAAGGGCCCTGCGATGTACTGGCATCACATCCTGAGTATAGCCAGCCTTACGCCCTTTGCTTGCCGTGATAGGCTTCAGCACCTCGCGACCTTGTACAGGATTAAGAGGGTATTAATATTATTGATTGTGTATAAAGCAGTAATGCACTCATGCTTTCACAATTTTCTACATTACCTGCATTGATGTTGCTGTGTCCAGTTTATAAAACCTTCAGTCGGAACACAATATTCAGTGTTATGCTGTACACCGCACGCAACATTAACCTAATAACATCCCACGGGCTCCGAAATAAGAACTGGCTACTGCTTTGTGTTCATGTCTCGAGTTCTGTGGCGGGGGTACGGGACCTGGTGAAGAACAGCCTGTGCAATGCGTTCGGGAGTTGCCACCGAGAGGTCGGACGGCAGCAGTGATACCGGGCCAAGGTCACGGCGCCGCTAATCGGGAAAAAGAGCCCCGTTTCTCCGGGGCTCGCTGCCCGCTACAGTACGGATCAATGCACGAGGAGCTATGCAATTCGGAAGGGCGGTGTGGTGGCGCGGTGAGTAGCGCTGTCACCTCACAGCAATGAGGTCCCGGGTTCGGTTCCTGGCTCAGGTGCCTTTCTGTGTCGAGTTTGCATGTTCTCCCTGTGTCCGCGTGGGTTTTAGCCGGGTGGTCTGGTTTCTTCCCACAGTTCAAAGACACGCCGCTGCCTAGGTTAATTGGTCTGCTGAGTAAATTGCTCCCAGTGCCCTGCGATGTACTTGCGTCACATCCTGGCTATAACCCCGCCCTGCGCCCTGTGTCTGCCAGGATAGGCTCCGGCCCCCAGCGACCCTGAACAGGATTAAGTGAGTATTGTTAACGATTATGGAATGCGATGATGGAGGGCGGCGCGAGCTGGACGAGTGCGATCGAACCGGGAGTCGGTACCCTGTGCTGCGCACCCACCGATTCTCACTCAGACACCCACACAGAGAGACAACGATTCCCCCACCCTACAGCCGAGTCTGTAGGAGCGAGTGCTGTTAGCGAGTCTCAGCAATGAGGGACGGCACGGAGCATGACTGTGGCCAGCACCACGCCTCGCCACCCTGGACTCCCCAGTGCTCATTATGTTTACGCACTGCACCACGTGCTTGCTCAAATTTAAAGCCGAAGTAACCTAGGCGAGGGCCCGTTCAGATATTCCTCACAGATGCTGATGTGATGTAAAATAGCCGGATGAATATGGGGCAGTGGGATGGGGGTTGGTGGTGCACTGAGATGAGACGTGTGAGTGGGTGGAGACACTGTGATGGGACACCGAGTGGGTGAGACAGCGTGAGGCCGTGTGAGTGGATGAGACAGTGTGATGGGACATTGTGAGAGGGTGAGAGTGTGAGTGGATGAGAGAGTGTGAGTGGATGAGACAGTGTGAGACCGTGTGAGTGGGTGAGAGTGTGAGTGGATGAGACAGTGTGAGAGAGTGTGAGTGGGCGAGACAGTGAGGTGGCTGAGACAGTGTGAGACACTGCGATGGGACACTGACCCGTGGAGACGTGGGGGACAGACAGCGGGGAAGCGAGACAGATGCAAAACGGCTGCTGCTCAACAACGGCGCTCTCGGCACACAGCGTGATTATTAATTCATGTTGAGCCTCGCCCCACTCGGAACTGGGGGGCGTTTGCTCGGCGTTAAGGACAGAGACTCCGCAGCCTCTGCTTGAGGCCATGATGATGTTGATACTGTCTCAGCACCACCCTCAGGACGTGAGATCCGTACGGGCAGCCGGCTATATATAGGTCAGATGTCACCATGCGATTAGCGCCGTGTGCTGAGCAACAATATGTGAGTGAATACGCGGCGGGCCGATAAGCCGCCGCCCGCCTATTTACACCGTGCCCGTGTTTGGAACAAGGTGCATTTACATCTGTGGTGATTAGTCTCGACCGTGCCAGGCCACGTACATGTGGGGAGTGCGTTGGGACCCCCCCCTTCCCATGGGTACGCAAGTTGTCAGTGAGGCGCGGGGTGCGGGGGCGAGGAGGGCATACAGAATGTGTTTGCCCTCCGCCCCGGGGTTAATTGGGTGACGGGGGGGGGACGTTTTGACTGGGGTATATGTTGGCGACAGTGCGCCTGCCGCTTGCATTGATCAGCGATGGGGGGGGGGGTCCGAAGCGCCATCGTGGTTGCTCGCCAGAGGTTGGTGGACCAACGCATGATCAGCGCGTGTCCAAGGACACAACGGCCAATAAGGGTCCGAAGGGACGAATATAAACCGCTAGCGCCAGGGTCCAGGAGGTTACTCTTGGATGGCTGCGGAGCTCTACGTCCCTCGGAGTCGAAAACGGTCTCGGTGTCTCATCCTTCTGTTTGCAACTCGTGCTGTGATATTGTGAGTCAGCTTAAGGCCAGTGTTGACACTAAGTTGCTGTTATAATGAACCCGATCCGCTGTTACAATGGAGACTCCGGGTGATGCTGCGGCTGACAAGGAGGAGATCCGTGAGCTGCGGAGAGAGAGCCAAGTACCGGCCCGGCGGTCCGGATTACCCGGGAGGATCACCCCTCTGCAGCCCAGCCGTCTTCGTCTGCGCACACAGCGGGACGGCGGGAAGGGGAACCGACTCTTTTGGCCGCAGGGAACCCCGCAACTCGCGACACATCTGGACTTTGGCGCTGAACTTGCGAGAGCACTGCAGATGCAGCCGCCCAGTGCCTCCTTCCTCGCTGTTCTTGTTGCAATTCAACAAGAACAGATTTGCTAACAAATTAATATCCGGAGGATACGGTGGACACGGCGGCATAATGAAATCTATGACTGTTTCAACGTCAATCACACACACGTGCACCACATGTATTTAACACAGTGTCGTTCAATAATTGTGTAGGGGTCGCTACCCCCAGCCCCCTCTCTCCCTATGCCATCCGGAACGAGTGGAGTAGCGGCCAGGGCGAAAGAGGAGAGGGGTCTGACCGTCCGCTGCTGCCCCCTCCCCCCACCGTTCTGGCATCCTGACCCCTCAGAGGAAGACCCGGCCTGAGGGGAGGGGGGTCCCGCCGTGACGAGACACGGCGGGGGCAAGCTGTCCAGCACCTCCCCACCCTCCATCCTTGCGAAAAGTTCCACCTGCTTAGCGAGGCCCGCCCGTGTGCCGATACGCGCCATCCCGGCACGCGAACCCGGGCCGATCGTCCCTCTACGCACCCCGCACTCACCGCTCACCACGCAGCGCTCCCCGTATGCGTGTTGACTGCTCCCCCACAACACACAGCGTGCTAACCGCTGCACCGCCGATCTTCACCCACACAGTACGCCAACCGCTGTGCCACTGATCCTCACACACAGTACGCCACCCGCTGCGCCACCGATCATCACACACACACAGTGTGCCAACCGCTGTGCAATTGATCCTCACACACACAGCGCACCACCCGCTGCACCACCGATCCTCACACATACAACGCACTAACCACTGCGCCACCGATCCTCACTCTTTGGCATTAGGTTTCACTCCGCACTGATGTCAGCCACACTTACTAGCGATACATTTATCATACACACGATGGGTGATGTAGACAAGCTTTAATCTCCACCACGGTCCATCTGCGAGTCGTCCCCTCGCCTATCCAAATGGCCATCGCTCACCCCCGTCGACTCTGTTCCACTACAAAATGGCGGTCGCTTCTTCCACCCCTCCATTGACTCTCCACACTGCCTCCCTTCATCCCTCTCAGCCCCCTCGCTTACCCGTATCTCTCTCCCCACTCAATACCTCTCCCTCCTCTCTCTCTCTCCCTCGCGGCCCATCTCTCTTGAGTCTCCGCCCTCCACCCTGCGCCACCGCACTAGCCCAGAATGATGTCCGCTGCTCCCTGTCTCTCTGTACTTCTGCTACCCCCATCATCTTCACTCCCCCCCATCAGTATTTTCGCTCCTGACTGGGCAGTCTCCCTGTGTCCGTAACATGGCAGATTCGCTGGCTCCAGGTGCAACCGCACTCGCTGGAACCTTACCCTTGGCGGTGCCCCCGAGTGAACCGATTTCCACTCCTTGGGAAAAATCTTGGAAGGTTATCCCTCCTGCGAGGGTCCTGGTCTAAAACCCAAGGTTGTGGTCTTGGGGTACACCAATGCGGGCCTCTATGCTACATTGTTGTTGGGTGTGGGGTGCGTGACAGCCATGGCATTACAATTGCTCTTCATAGCTGGTGTCGGGATATATGTGTCGAGTGTCCCTTCTCTCTCCTTCACGATGTTTCACCTTTCACGCTGGAGGCATCTTTTTGCTAAAGCAGCCAAAAGCTTGACGATGCTTAGAACAGGGGAGGCGAAACCTCGCACTGACAGAAGGAATACTCGACACATCTATCCCGAATGAGCAGCGCTCAAGAGCGATTCTCCACGAGGACGATGTCCGACACGTAATGTCGCACATGACGAACCACCAGTTGGGTTAGGGACATTCGGTTCCCTGGGGGATGACCCGCATCCCACCGCCACTAGCAACCACCCCGTGGACCCAGAGTCGCGTCGACTCATGCGCTATACCGGGTCTCACAGGCAGCAGCAGGGCCCTGCGCCATCACGTGGTGGGACTGTTCAGTCAGATGATATTACCGAACTATAGCAGTCTTTATAGTAGAGCAAGTGTTTGTGTGTGTGTCTGCACTGAAGGCACCGGGTTGCAATCCTTTATATATAACGGATGCAGTGTTTCTATGTACGGTATGTCCACAATGACAGAACTGGTACTGAATCATTAATAAGCGCTAAGTTTATCTGCCCAACATCAATGCTTTCTGTCTGAGTTCAGATTTGCTTCCCATTTCCGATTTATGCCTTGGGCGCTTTTGTGTGTGGCGTTTTTGTGTTCTCTCCGTGTCCGCATGGGTTTCGCCGGGTACTACGGTTTCCTCCGATCGTCCAAAGACACGCTGCTGCCTAGGTTATTTACCTTGCTGAATGAATTGCCCCCAACGCTCCGCGATGTACTGGCGTCATATCCTGGGTAGATCCCAACCATCCGCCCTCTGTCTGACGGGATAGGCTCCGGCCCCCTGGGACCCTGTACAGGATTAAGTGGGTATTGATAATGATGATTATTATTATTTGGTGTCTCATCAGCCGGACTTGCAAGCACAAAGCTTGTGTCACGCAGGGGAAGTTGGGCAGCCGGTTGGCGGTTAGCGGGTGTGGAAGCTCTGCTCTCAAGGGAAACCATATCAGTGACATCTCTAGACTTGAAGTAATGCCAGGCTACGCTATGGGGACATCACTGCGTAGTAGCCGTGGACTATGCCGGAGAGATACAACAACAACCGTCATTCTCCACCAAGTGGTGGTGACCTCACCACGACACCTTTGCGAGGCCATATTCACATTGAGGCCATGTGAAATGTTGAAGGCTCGCTGGCAGAAGGTCACTGGCCAAACCCAGGTGCCATGGGTTGCCTGACAGATGACTGGCAGATGCACCACCTGTGCTCCTTACTATGTAAACTCGCTGTGTTTTAGCCACTCGGCGCTACGCTCGTTGTTGCGAGCCTCGCTCTTCGCCCTCCACCTTTTTTGGAGGGTGACTGCTTCCAATGGCCTAGAAAGCGTCCTTCACGAGCCTTCTCTATAAAGGTCAATCTTGACACTGCTCGCACCAGTATTGAAGTCTACTCAGCTCCAGGTCCTCCTGTGCCACATCAGTCTATCTCTGCTCCACACCCGTTTATCCCCCCCTATCCAGCCAAACAGGAGCTGTTTGGGCATGCAATGGCTGGGCATGCGGGAAATGTGTCCCTGCCGCTGCAGACTCGCCTGCCGGAAAAGCTCACGAAGTGGACTTTATCCAGATCTTTAAAAAACTGTGAGTTCCTCATACGATCCAACCTGGTGAAACCCTGGATGGATCGCAGGCAAGCCAGAGAGGTTCCTTATCGGCATGCAGATATTCTGCGCCGAGGTCTACGTTATGCAAGCATAGATAGATAACGCTGAGCACACATGTGCATGTTGGTTTTATATTCCCAGTTAATATTTTATCGTCACTCAGAGGGAAGGCCATTTTGTTTCAACACTGCAGCCTGATATAAGATTACAATAGGTTTTACCGTATCTGGCGATTATGCAGGTGTTAAGATCTTAACATTACAATAGGTTTTACCGTATCTGGCGATTATGCAGGTGTTAAGATCTTAACACCTGCATAATTGCCAGATACGGTAAAACCTATTGTAATCTTATATTTGTATACTGGCAAAAAAGTACCCATAGCGTTAACAGCCCCACTGCAGCCTGAACTTTAAATTCGTTCGTTATCAGTACCCGCTTTATTCTGTGCAGCGCTGTGGTAAGCCGGAGCCTACCTCGGCAGAAAGAAGGTGCATGGCAGGGCTATACCCATGATGGGACAACAGTGCATCACAGAAAACTGGGGAAAGTTTAGTTATCAGGCCATTTATCCAGGCAGCAGCTGCGTCTACGAACATAACAACACGCGTGTGCGTGCACGGCAGCTGATTCTCCACGAGGTCACGAGGGTCACCATCACACCCTCACTCTCACCAACACCCTCTCACCATCACACCCTCACTCTCACCATCACACTCGCCCTCATCAAACCCTCACACTCTCACCATCACACACTTATTCTCACTCTCACCAACACCCTCTCACCATCACACCCTCACTCTCACCAACTCCCCTCTCACCATCACACCCTCACTCTCACCATCACACTCGCCCTCATCAAATTCTCACCCTCTCACCATCACACCCTCACTCTCACCAACACCCTCTCACCATCACACCCTCACTCTCACCAACACCCTCTCATCGTCACACACTCACCCTCACACTTACAAACACCCTCTCACCATCACACAATCACCCTCACTCTCACCAACACCATCTCACCATCACACTCATTCTCACCAACAGCCTCTCACATTCACACCCTCACTCTCACCAACACCCTCTCACCATCACAAACTCACCGTTACTTTCACCACCACCCTCTCACCATTACACCCTCACTCTCACCAACACCCTCTCACATCACACTCACCAAACCCTCACACTCTCACCTGCCATCACCCTAGCACAACCTCACCCCATCACATTAGGCACCCTGCCCACCATGTTCCCCACCTTATCCGCACGTTTCGTGTTTCATGTGTCGGAGCGATGATCCGATTCATATCGATTACCCAGGCTCACGATGCAATGCGCGTGTGAAACCCCATGTCGCCGACAGACGCCGCGTGTATGGTAATTCTATGCTTATGCCAGGATCGGGCTAATTGACCAAATTCAATGACAGAGACAAGAGAGGCGGCTAATAGAGAGAAAGCGACAAACCCCCCTTCGTTGATGAATGGTACTGCGACCTCGAACCTCAAAGTCAACGGCTCAGGTGCTGTGAAGTCCCTCTGTCGGCCGGGATAGGCTCTGGTCCCCACGCGACCCTGGACAGGATTAAATGGGTATTGAAAGTGAATGGTGTGAAGTTGATTCTGCGCTATCTTCTTCACGATTCTCATCGCACTGCTACACTTCTTTGTCTCCTGGAAATGTCTTGGTATTTTTTGTGCTGTGCAATCTTGCGTGCAAGGGTTTAGTTCATGGTTATAGTTACGGTTGTATTTTTGCACAAATTGGTGCTGTGAGTTTGTTGTTGTTGTTGCGATGGTCGGTTCGTACATTTGTTTAAAGCAGGAATCCTGCATTCAGAGCTTGCAAGCTAACTGCGTGTGTTCTGCTGTAATAACAAACATCTGCCTCTCATGACCCACTCTTCCAAACAATAGGTCCTCCACTCCTCACCACCTCACCCTCAGTCTCTCACACTGCTCACCTAACCCTCAAACCCATCCCCACATTCACGATCCCTCACCTTTTCATCCTCATAATAATAAATTAAATCCATTTTTTTTTGGGTCAGGTCACGTAGAAAATTTTAAATTATAAAATAGATCACCTGACCCAAAAAAATGGATTTCATTGATAATATTGGTCACGAAAACCTTCGAATTAAAGTACTCATAATAATAGTTGCATTTAAAGAGCGCTTTTCACCCGAGGGTCACAAAGCGCTACACAGAGCTGGGGAGAGAATGGCCACGTCAACAATAAAAAACACAAAAACAATAACGTGTTTGGGATTATCCGGCTTCGCATCGGCTTCGTCACCACGCGTGACCACGGGGACTCACGGTGTTTGACGGTGGACCAGCAGCAAGAGCGCTGCACTACGTGCCCGGGTCACCCGAGTTCGAGTCCCGCTCAACGCAAGTGACGACTTTCTGAACCGATCCTGGGCCTGCGCTAGGTCGACTGAAACTGAAATGGCGTCACCGTCTCGCAGAGTCTCTCTCAAGGACACACGCACGGTCAATGTGACCTCCAAACTATGGAGACGCCTGTACAGCCCTTCCTTCACCCCTCGCTCACCCTCCACCTCACACAAAGATGCCCCGTGTAGCATTAACAGACTGGAGGGTCAAGTGCCGTTAGCGAACATCTATGAACGTCGATAAGGCACACGAGGAGCTGGGTGACCAGCACCACGCTCGGCCGCCTGTTTACACACTGCACGAGGTGCTCATTTGAGGCTGAGTCGACCGAGGGGAGGCCCAGGACCAGTTCAGAATCTCGTCACTGGTGTTCACCGTGAGCGGGATTCGAACTCGGGTCGCCGTGTTTGTAGCCCAACGAGACCGCTGGGCCATCACTCCACTCCACCTCACTCATACCCTCACCCCCACTCACCACCCACCCACTCTCTCCACTGCACTCACCCCCACTCACCCTCCACCTTACACCCTAACCCCAACGCACCCTCCACTGCACTCACACCCTAACCCCCACTCACCACCCTCCACCTCAATCACCCCATTCACCACCCACCCAATCTCTCCACCGCACTCACTCCCACTCTCCACCTCACTCACACCCTAACCCCCACTCACCATCCTCCACCTCACTCACACCCTCATCTCCACTCACCACCCACGCCCACCCTCCACCTCAACAGCAACAACCGCCATTCGCCACTAAATGGCGGTGACGTCATCACGGCGCCTGTGCCAGGCCATATGCACCTTGAAGCCACGTAAAGTGTCGAAGGCTCGCCGACAGGAGGTATAGGGCCAGACCCAGGTGTTACGGGTTGTCTGATTGAGATGACTGGCAGATGTACCATCTATGCTTCCCACTGTGCCAACTTCCAGTGTTTTAGCCACCAGGCGCTCCGCTCGTTGTTGTGAGCGTCGTTCCTCCACCCTCTGTTGTTGTTGGAGGGCAACTGCCTCCAACTGCCCCGCAGCCTCCTTCACGATCCTGCACCACAGAGGTCGATCTTGACACCGCTTGTACCAGTCTTCAGTAAGTCCATCAGATCCAGGTCCTCCTGTGCCACATCAGTTCATCTCTTCTCTAACCCGTGCCACGCCCATTTTACCCGCTCTATCTGGCCAAACAGTAACTACTTGGGCATGCGGTGGTTGGGCATGCGGGCTACATGACCCAGCCAAATCTGCCTCGCCTGCCAGAGGAGCTCACAAATGGAACTTTGTCCATATCTTTCGAGAATTTGTGAGATCCTCATACAATCTAACTTCGTTAAACTCAGGATGGATCGTAGGCAGACAAGCCGGAAAGTTTCTAAACGGTGCAGATGTTACGCCAAGGTGGTCCACGTTTCGCAAGGGTGGAGAAGTGGAGGGCATGACTGCAGCTGAAAAGACCCGAAGCTTCGTGTAGAGCGACAGGCCAGGCAGCTTCCATACAGCATTACATACTTGATGAAACGATAATGCCACCTGACTGATTCAGAGCGAGACCTCCGCTACCTTGGCAGTGTGCTTATGTAAACTTCTCCACTCTCTCCACAACTGCCCCATAACTCATGGAGAGCTGAGAAGGTGGCACCAAATACTCAGACAGGTGCTTGGTTTAGGTGGGACTGATAGTAAGACCCCACCTCTTTGTGGCATGCTTCAGGTCCAACAGCAGAGTCCCCGACTCCTCCTCGAAATGAGCAGTAATTACCAAATCGTCTGCATAGATAAAATGGTTGGCCAATAGAGAGCCATCCCTCTTCAACTACGTCGTCAAAGAAGATGTTGAATAATGTCGGAGCCAAAGGCATCCCTGTTGCACCACAAGGTAAACAGGGATTAGCTCTGACTCTCGACCACGTAGTTTTACATGGGATTGCCCACCATCATGAAGGTCCTTAATGATGGTGAGCAGGGTGTGAGGGATCCTAAAAACACAACGAAAATCTACAGCCCTGGCCTACTGATGGCATTGTAGGCCTTGACCAGATCAATAGAGCAGAGATGCAGGTTCTGTTGGAATTCCCTACATCTCTGCTGTTGCAACCACAGAGCATATAACGGCAATGCAAAACCGCCACAGCCTGAAACCACATTGTGGTTCTGCAAGCCTCTCCTCAGCATGCCTGGCAAGGTGACGCAGAATGATCCTTGCCAAGACCTTTCCTGGCACACTAAGGAGCGAGATGTCCCTGTAGTTATTACAATCAGTGCGGTCCCGCTTCTTAAAAAAGGGGACCACTAGGGCGTTCTTCCATTCCTGTGGGGCCGTTCCTGTGCTCCAGACGGTATGAATGATCTCATACAGGACAGTCTGGGGCGGCGTGGTGGCCCAGTGGTTAGCGCTGACGCCTCACAGCAAGAAGGTCCCGGGTTCGAATCTCTCGGCTCCGGTGCCTTTCTGTGTGGAGTTTGCAT
>JAZEWT010000029.1:8156405-8168145 GCA_036362905.1 Mordacia mordax
GGGGGGGGGGGGGGGGTGACAGCACACATGCAGCTGTCACGTTAACAGTTGTATTAGCTTGTCCTTCTTGTCCTTCAGGCGGTGTGCCGGCTGTCACGCTGACCATGAATATTATGCATTATAATTTGGCAGATGCCCTTACCCAGGGCGACTTACATAATTACACAGGCGGAGCGAGGAAACCACAGAGAAGTGGGGGAGGAGGCATCGACACCCGCTGTACCCTGTACAGGGCGCCTGGAGCTCATCCCGGTCGAGTGAGGGCGCCAGGTGGGGGAATACCCAGGATGTTATGTCAGTACATCGCAGGACACACATTTTGGGGCAATTAACTCAGCAGGCTAATGCACCTAAACAGATGAAAGTGTCTACCCTCTCTAAAAACAGTGAAGATCTCTGCACTGCTGTACGTTCGTTACGGCTCCATATGTGACAATTTCTCTCCTCTCCTTCGCGACGCGTCGCCTCCCACGGTGGAGGCAAAACGTGGCGAAGGAGCGAGACAGCGAAGGTCCCAGCCAGAGAGAGACGTTCACCATCTCGCGGTGCCACTGGAGACCTAGCATCGCCGAGTCGCTCTCGCCGCGATCTTCAACGCACGTTGCATCGCTGTAACACGATGAGATTACTTGAAAGTATGTTTGATGTAGGCTTTGCTTTGTGAGAGCTGGCGTGATCTATTAATTCATTATTACTGCACGGGTGACCTCGCTGAGCGCCAATTATCCGCCGTGAAAGGCGTTATTCATGGGACGCAGATTGGTCGCGAATAACATTTTTGACGAAACGTCACCGAGTCCAGTTTAAACCTCTTACATCACAATGACGCATGTGCTCAAGATAAATCTCATAGCAAACTACAGTTGGAGTTTAATATGTTTCATAAACGGCTCCCAGCACTTGCAATGTCATCATCATCATTACCACAAGGAACAACGACAAACTACTCCGCCTTCAGCGCAGCCTCCTCGCCCCAGTGGTCCTTAACATCCCTCCACTCATACTGACTGCATGCGCACTTTGCACTGGCTACCAAGCGACTTATTCACAAAACCGCACTACTCTGCCACCGCGATATACACTCAGAATACCCCCAGCACCTCGCCAACTCACATCATTCACCGCTACGCGCTCAACCACCCACCCACTCACTAACTCACCTCGATACTGACACCACTCTCCGCAGCTTCTCACAACGCTCAGTCAGCATCCCTCGCTCCAAAACAAACAGCGCAGAACCGCGCTTCTCCAATCCGATCTCACAACCTGGAGCAGCCTCCCCTGCGCCTCCGACAGAACCACCACCACCTCGACATAAAAAACAACAACTTCAACCAACACCACCTCTCTCACCAGGCATCCTCACGCTGAGCTCTGCTCCACGCCTTAGTATCCGCATCTCGGCACTGATCAGGCACAGGATCTGCGCGGCGTGTTCTAAATTGTATTATTATTATGAATGGCATTATTATTATGAAAGGTGTAATTATTATGAATTGTGTTATTATAAATAGTGTTATTATGAGTTGCGTTATTATGAATGGTATTTTGATTATTAACAGTGTTATTATTATGAATGGTGTTATTATTATGCATGGTGTTATGATCGTTAAAATCACGCTATGTCTGGCGGAAAACAATCCCCCTGGTATACTGCTGAACTCCGAAACCTAAAGGCAAATGCACGCAGGGCCGAACGGACTTGGAGAAAATGTGGCCTCACCTTCATGCTCCAATCTTTAAGAAACAGCTCAACTGCTTGTCGCTCAGACTACTGAAGTTGCTAAGGCAGTCGGTAGTCTAGGAGTGACTCTGGATTCTTCACTCAGCTTCGAGACACACATCAACAAGGTGACGTTGGTAGCTTATTTCCATCTCAGAAACATAGCCAGACTGCACAACATCCTTTCACCCTCTGATTCTGAGGAGCTAATACACATCTTCATCTCTTCAAGAATCTCATCTCATCTCATTATCTGAAACCGCTTAATCCTATATAGGGTCACGGTGAGCCGGAGCCTATCCCGGAAACACAGGGCATAAGGCAGGAATACACCCGACGACGGGACGCCAGTCCATCGCCGGGCATTGCGGGATAATTTTAGTCTGCGAGCCAATCAACCTATCCAGGAGCATGCTTTTGGACTGTGGGAGGAAAACGGAGTACCCGGCGAAAACCCACGCGGACATGGGGAGAGCATGCAAACTCCACACAGAAAGGCACCCGAGCCGAGAGATTCGAACCCGGGACCTTCTTGCTGTGAGGCGACAGCGCTAACCACTGGGCCACCGCGCCGCCCGCTCTTCAAGAATCGATTACTGCAATGCGCTGCTTCCTGGCACCCCTGCCTACCCGATCAATCGTCTACAACGTGTGCAGAATGCGTCCTCACTCGCACAACCATCCACAATCACATATTCCCAGTACTGATGTCTTTCCACCCACTGGCTACCGGTTAAATATAGAATTGATTGATTTCAAGATCTTCCTCCTCACCTCCAGTGCTCTCACTGGCGCTGCTCCGACATACATCCGTGACCTCCTACGTCAGGCACCATCCTTAATCCTCAACCCGACCATTCCAATCCTCCAATACGGGCTTGCTTCCATGTGCCCAGATTGCACGTCCATTGAATGGGTAACACAGCCTTCTCGCGCGCTGCTCCCAGACTGTGGAATGTCCTTGCATTGGAGATTCGATCAGCTGAGTCTCTGGGCATCTTCAAATCTCGTTTCAAGACTCACTTGTTCCGTAAGGCTTTCAAGTCCTCCGGCTTGGACTCGTGACTCTTATCTCTAACATTGAGCCTCCTATCTCAAACACTGTGATTCCCATCTATAACACTGTGACTCTTATCCATTCCTCCTGCCGTTCAGGGATGCGCAGTTCTCTAGGTTGATTGATGTGGCTCAGTGTTGTCGTGCCGGGATGATGGCAATCCTCTGATCTGCGCCTGCTCAGGAGCATTTATTCCATCCATGTTTGTAGCATGGCGATGGACCGGCGTCCCGTCGTCGGGTGTATTCCTGCCTTACGCCTTGTGTTTCCGGGATAGGCTCCGGCTTCACCGTGACCCTATATAGGATTAAGCGGTTTCAGATAATGAGATGAGATGTTTGTAGCACAATTATTTTATTTTTAATCGCTTATGTTTTGTCCTCTAATTTGTTGCAACTTTTAGACTTTTAGTTGGTCTGTCCTGATGTTATTGACATGCGGTTTTCTTCACAGCTCGGATTTGTAAAAAAAAATACTTAAAGAAACGTTATTGCTGATATGCTGTTCTTATCTCGATGTTGATGTTCCGTTCTCTCCGGGGTTCTGTGCAGCGTTTTGTAACCCTTGGGTGATGGGCACTCAGAAATGCAATTAGTACTATAATTATTATACGATAAGGGCGGCACGGTAGCCCAGTGAGTAGCGATGTCGCCTCACAGCAAGAAGGTCCCGGGTTCGAATATCTCGGCTCGGGTGCCTTTCTGTGTGGAGTTTGCATGCTCTCCCCGTGTCTGCGTGGGTTTTCGCCGGGCACTCCGGTTTCCTCCCACAGTCCAAAAGCATGCTGCTGCATAGGTTAATTGGCTCGCAGGCTAAATTGCCCGCAGTGCCCAGTGATGGACTGGCGTCCCATCGTGGGTGTATCCCTGCCTTGCGCCCTGTGTCTGCCGGGATAGGCTCCGGTTCACCGTGACCCTGTATAGGACTAAGCGGTTTCAGACAATGAGATGAGATGAGATCTCGATGTTGATGTTCCGTTCTCTCCGGGGCTCTGTGCAGCGTTTTGTAACCCTTGGGTGATGGGCATTCTAGAAATGCAATTAGTACTATAATTATTATACGATAAGGGCGGCACGGTTGCCCAGTGAGTAGCGATGTCGCCTCACAGCAAGAAGGTCCCGGGTTCGAATCTCAGCTCGGGTGCCTTTCTGTGTGGAGTTTGCATGTTCTCCCCCAGTCTGCGTGGGTTTCCGCCGGGCACTTTGGTTTCCTCCTACAGTCCAAAAAACATGATGCTGCATAGGTTAATTTGCTTGCAGACTAAAGTTCCCGTAGTGCCTGGTGATGGACTGGCGTCCCATCGTGGGTATATCCCTGCCTTGCGCCCTGTGTCTGCCGGGATAGGCTCCGGCTCACCGCGACCCTGTACAGGACTAAGCGGTTTCTGACAATGAGATGAGATGAGAATAATACATATCTATCTCAGTTATCACCACTCCTCATTATTGTCTGTTTCGCCCCAAAGCTGAGCACACACATAGCCCCCTGGCGGAGTAACTCGGTGTAGATGATATTAGAGTAACAATAATAATTACAATTTGCATATTAACGCTATGGGTACTCTTTTGCCAGTATACATATATATAACATTACAACAGGTTGCCAGGCAATTATGCAGGTGTAAGATCCCAAACACCAAAATAGACACATTTTACAATGCGTCCAGTTTCCAAAAGCCACACATACTAGTGGCAAAGTATGCAAACAGGTAGCTTTGATAACCTATGCATTGTCCTTCAACTGACCGACCTTCACCTGGCAGTGGCTTCTCATCTCTCATCTCATTATCTGAAACCGCTTAATCCTATATAGGGTCACGGTGAGCCGAGCCTATCCCGGAAACACAGGGCGCAAGGCAGGGATACACCCGGCGACGGGACGCCAGTCCATCGCCGGGGCAGTGGCTTCCTTTTGAGCCTATTTGCCGGTGTCAGTCGTTGCCAAAAGGCAGTCAGCCCAGGCCAACGCAGTATCAATGCTTTATAGCTTAGGTGGGGCTGTTAACGCCATGGGTACTTTTTTTTTTGCCAGTATACATATACAAGATTACAACAGGTTTTACCGTATCTGGCGATTATGCAGATCTTAACACCTGCATAATCGCCAGATACGGTAAAACCTGTTGTAATCTTTGCGATTATGCAGATCTTAACACCTGCATAATCGCCAGATACGGTAAAACCTGTTGTAATCTCACATAATTTGCATATTTATTCAAGTATTTATTCGATAAGAGAAGCAGTCAGAGGCGCGAGGAAACCGCAGTGGACAGAGACTCAGCCACGCGGTTAGACGGCGCCAATCCTCCAGACAAAGCTTTCTACACAGTATGATGTCATCGGTCATCTACTTAGCGAGTGTTTTTTTGTTCTTGTGAGAAGAAACCGGAGAACCCGGAGGAAATCCGCTCAAAACATTGGGAGAACACACAAACTCCACAAAGAAAGGCGCCCGAGGCAGGAATCGAACAGTCTCAGGTAGGACATTCGTTCTGTGAAGAGGTGCGCCTCTGCTGTTTCCTCGCGTCTCTGAAGCGTTCTTCGAATACCTTTGTTGTTGAAGGCACGTGTGCGGCGCGTTACAAGTGGCATCACGAACTCGTATCAGCCTCCTGAAATAAATCAGAAAGGGGCATTTAAAACGAAACGTTATGGGTCAATTAAATGGGGATCACGGGACATCCGGATCACGGTGTGGATCTTGTAGTGACGGTGCTATGACGGTGGAGGACAGCTTGTCTTCATAAAGCCACGGATGGTTTGAGTGTTTAAAACCAGTGAATCCAGACTGAAACGAGAGTACTGCACTGCAGATAGGATAATTGTATATTACTACCTTTTTGACATAAACGGTAAAGTGTGGGTCGCGTAGCGAATGTGGTTAAGTGTGTACGTGCTGCTTGTTTAATTCTACAGATCTAATTGGCTCAGTAGATGTTTGTAACACTCCATTGCTGTGCTCTGTATGATGCTTCTCGTGATGGTTGGAGATATTTTCTGAGATATTTAACACAACTTACTTTTAACTATTCTCTTATGTTGTAACTTTCTTAACCTCTCCCCCCTGCTGGACAACTGTTAAAAAGAGCTACATAGCTCAAACCGACTGACCGATACCGTAATCAATTTATGTATTTGATATTTTTTATCTTAAAGGATTTTTGGCGCCTTTCAGAAACCTTAATATGGGTTTTAGAACGTTTGCTTTCTTTCAGTTAGACACAAAAAATGCTCGCATAATTGGACTGTATAAGGAAATTAATTCATGCTTTACAGTACAGTCAGAAGGCGCATAACCAGTTTTACAACGAGATTATGTTAAAGAGAAGCAAGTTATTTATCATATGGAGCCCCGCCATGGGAATGTTTAAGTTCCCACCATTAACTCTGAAACATGAATGAATGCAGCAGCGTCTGTCCTTATAGCAGGGCAATTTTGACGTCAGCTCGGTATTTTTTGTTATTTACTTGGGGAACCACCGTGACCCTATATAGGATTAAGCGGTTTCAGATAATGAGATGAGATGAGACTTGGGGAACGCCAATAATAATTTTGATCCGATACCAATTTGCAATTGATGAGCGCCATGTGTGGATCAGTCAAAATCGTGAAATAATTTTCCATCTCAGAAACAAAGTCAGACTGCGCAACATCCTGTCACTTGCTGACGCTGAGAAGCTACTGCACATCTTCATCTCCTCACGAATCGATCATGCAATGCACTACTCCCTGCCACCCCTGCATACCTGATCAATCGTCTTCAAAGTGTGCAGAATGCTGCTGCTAGAGTCATGTCTCGCACACCCATCCACGATCACATATCCCCAGTGCTGATGTCTCTCCAAAGGTTACCTGTTAAATACAGGATTGAATTCAAGATCCTTCTAACCTACAAGGCTCTCACTGGCACAGCTCCGACATACATCCGTGACCTACGTCAGGCACCCTCCTCAACACGACCACTTCGATCCACCAATAAGGGCAGCTCGCTGCATGTGCCCAGATCGCACCTCCATTCGTTGGGTGACAGACGTTTCTCGTGCGCTGCTCCCAGACTCTGCAATGCTCTTCCATTGGTGATTCGATCAGCTGAGTCCCTGGGCATCTTCAAATTTCGTCTCAAGACTTGTTCCGTAATGCTTTCAAGCCCTCTGGCTAGGACTGTTGATGAGACTCAATGTCATCGTGCCGGGATGATGGCTCTCTGCCGACTCCTCCTGCTCAGGACATTTATTCTTTCCTTGTTTCTTTAAGAATTATTATTTTTATTTATCGCTTATTTTGTATCCTATAATTTATTGCTACTATTTGACTTTCAGTTGAACTGTCCTGATGTTGTTGTTGACATGCCAGTCTATTTTAATTTGGCATTTTAAAATTATAGTTGGAAGTCTTATCATATTTTACATGTTGTTCTGCAACGATGTGTATATTTTTTTTATTGTTGTAAATTTTCTGTTCTAGTGCCGTTATTGACGAGCCGTTTTCTCCGCAACTCTGTGCAGCGCTTTGTAACCTTAGGGTGAAAAGCGCTCTATAAATGCAATTATTTTTATCACTAGGGGGAGCCCAGGACAGCTTAAGAAAATCGTCACTGCCCTTGGCCAAGAGCAGGAATCAAACTCGGGTTGCCGGGTTCGTAGCACAGCGCGCTATTACATTCCCGCACTCCCGAGAGATACATCACCAACACTGACACGAGCATTATAACCATCTATATTCACGTAAAGAATAATCAGCAAATAACCAGCAGCTAAAGAGCACTCAGTAGCATCGGCGACAGCAGATGAATAACATCAGCAACAGCATCGGCGATGGTGAGAGAAGGATCACTGCATATTGCTATCTCCAAAAAACAGCGATCGGGAGCAATTCTCATATTTCCAAACGGGTAACAGTTGTTTGAACCGTTTTCCCCCATTCGGTAATCGGTTAGAGCTGCTCTTGGCAACCCACACGCTACCTCGAACTCAAATTTAATTGGCCATGAATGGAAAGCCGAGTTGCTAAATATACCTCGTCGCGAATCCGTAATTCATTCATTCTGAGTAGCCGTGCTCGCAGGGTCGTGGAAAACCGCCACACGTCCGGATAACCGTCACACGTCCGGATAACTGCCACACGCGGCCCAAAGCGTTCGGCACGTCAGTCACTCTGAGATAAAATGACAGCTCCATTGAGCGCGACATTGCACAGTGTCCACGAAGTAGAATTATTCAGAAAACAAATACCGTCACCTCTCGATATATGGAAGAGTTACTTTCCTGAAAAGCCACCCGTTAAGTGCAGCTCCGTGCATCGAATTTGATTGTCCAAACGCATGGTGGCGTTTTAAAAGTACACCGCAGTATATGTTTGAGACAAAATAATTATTGTCAGAGCTGTTGTTTCAGAATAGTCGCGTCAAGCGCTCCTCCTCCTCTGTTTTGCGACGTTTCGCCTCCCACGTTGGAGGCATCTTCAGGAGTTCTGTGACGGGTGGTGCATGACTGAGTGAACGTTGTGTCACTGTGCTGTGTTATGTTTGTGTGATTCCCGCATGCTCCCTTCCCCCTTTCCCGGGGTCCAGTGTCTTTATTTAAATCAAATTTAACTTAATCCGATCCCACCCCTATGTTAACAATTATTTGAAATTTTAGGGGCTGTTCACGATTAATATTAAAGCTGGCTGCCACATCTGGCTGAGTTTTATTCTTATTTTTTGTTTGCGATTCATGACCTGATGAGTGGCGCAAACGTGGCAATCAGCTCACAGAACTCCTGAAGAGGCATCTAACGTGGGAGGCGAAACGTCGCGAAGGAGAGAAGAGCAGCGCTCGACACGGTTATTCTAAAAGAGCATCTTTGGCAAGTAATTATTATGCATCGAGCCGTGAAAACATACATAAGTACAAATTAATTCTGATATTGCGAATTTTACTTCTGTATCATCAAAATCTCATCTCATCTCATTGTCTGACCGCTTAGTCCTATACAGGGTCACGGTGAGCCGGAGCCTATCCCGGCAGACACAGGGCGCAAGGCAGGGATACACCCACGATGGGACGCCAGTCCATCGTCGGGCACTGCGGGGCAATTTAACCTGCGAGCCAATTAACCTATGCAGCAGCATGCTTTTGGACTGTGGGAGGAAACCGGAGTGCCCGGCGAAAACCCACGCGGACACGGGGAGAGCATGCAAACTCCACACAGAAAGGCACCCGAGCCGAGAGAGATTCGAACCCGGGACCTTCTTGCTGTGAGGCGACAGCGCTAACCACTGGGCCACCGTGCCGCCCCTATAATCAAAATGTAGTTCCTTATTACTCGTTAAACAGGCATCACCCGTTTTCGCAAATCGGGTGATGCCTTGAAAACGATATTCACGATATTCTGTAGGCAAGCTGATTGGCGATACGATTATCGAGTTTCACATCGAATGATTCACCTTATGGTCGTCTCGACATTTCGTGACGAGAGCGTAAGGGGGAGTGAACTATCCCTCGAACAAAGGTGTATGTTCGGCACTGTCTGGGGTGGAATAGGTAATGTCTACCCCAGTGTCCACCCCAGGTGGTCTCATTGCCTCATTGTCAGTAACCGCTAAGTCCTGTAAAGGGTCGCGGTGAGCCGGAGCCTATCCCGGCAGACACCGGGCAAGGCAGGGCTACACCTCAGATGGGACGCTAGTCCACTAAAGGGCATAATTTAGTCCGAAAACCGGAGTACCCGACCAAAACCCTCCCACTCCGCCAGATATGTTTGGGCCAATGTGCATCTCGTGTCACGAACCGATCGCCCCCTGGCGCTCGGCTCCCACACAGAACGACCGCCTCTCTCCGAGAGCGCAGACGGGGCCAGAATCTCCGCACACGAGCCTTGCTGCAGTAGCCGGAGTTGTTCCTGCTGCTGCTGCTGCTGCTAGTGCACGGTGAGTCAGTCGGTTCCCGTCTCCGCCAGATCAGCCTTTGGCGACACGGGGCCACTCCTGCCGCCGCCGTCGCCGCCGCCGCCGCCGCCGCTGCTGCTCCTGTTTCATTCATTCGCTGCCCCCCGCGCGTTTGTTGCGAGGCGCTCCATGTCGGCGCAGTCCGGTTCCGGGCTGCGCGGAGATGGAGCGCCGAGTCGGCAGAGATGATCGCCCGGCTCTCGCCTCGTTATGTACAGGTGGTCGAAGCACACGCTTGCCATGTCCAGCTCACTGCCGGCTCCAAAGCAGCGCTTCTCAGCTCTTTGCACCGCATGGCCCCACGTGGCCCGCGCTCTGCACACGCGGACCACTAGGGGGGGCGATCGCGGCTCGCTTGGAATTGGCGGAGCGAGAGGGTGCTTGGCCTACTCTTCCACGCTTACCGGACGTTTCGGCAGTGGCGGGAGTACCCACACTTTACCCCACCGCACGCCACCTGCAGATCTTGCACTGTGGTGGACGCGCGTACGGTATATACTGTACTATATATACTGTATTCTATACTGTAGAGTGCGGCGCTAGCGCGCCTTTGTAAGCGAACCAGCGCCCTGTGCACTGGTTGCAGGGTGCAGCAGGAACATCCGCGCGTCGACACAGAAACAATGTCCTGCCCTTGGCAAGATCGCCTTTCAGTGTGCAGTTTGTGTTCTCTCCCTCTGTTCTGCGTTGGTTTCCTCCAGTTTCTCCGGTTCCCTCCCACAACAATAACAAAAAACCTCTCTAATTAATTGGCCGACAGCACCGTAATCTATAAAGCGCGCTGGCTGCCTTGCTCCCGCCTCGCTCTAGTTTCCTCGCCGCACCTTTGTAATGATCTAAGCCACCCTGGATAAGAGCTTCTGCGCTCACAGAGAGTAGGCGTCTCGCTTCCTCGTGTGATCATCTGCGTGCAAAATCACAATCTGGGTCCTCGGTTTCGAAACAAAATCCAACCGCTCGTAGTAACTTCTGCAAACACCCACCACTGTAGTGTGGAGTTTGCGAGGTGGTGAGGTAGGTGGTGAGCGAGTTTCGATGACAGGGAGTCGAACCTGAGTGGTGGGGTTCGTGTGTCACCCTCGCAAACACTCAGTGCACACCCACACCGCAGTACAGACGCCTTGTGGCACCACGACTCGGACCGCAGACTCATGGCGGCGGCTCGACGATAACGGCCACGGCGAGGATCAGCGTTCACTGCACGATCTGTCAGCCGGCGAGCAGAGACTTCTTGTCTTTTGATGTTTTATTGAACAGCGCGCACGGGCCCGGGCATAACGAACACGAGCGGCGACTACATCCTGACGACCTGACGACTGCTCCGTCTCACCGCCTGACCACCAACTAACTCCTCCGTCTTTATATTCCTCCGTCCCCCCCTCGCACCTTCCGGATGACCTCACCCGTAGTCACGAGATTATGAGTAAACAGGAAGCTGACGCACCGTCCGCTCGTGCGCCTTCCAGATGACATCATGTATATACCGGCGAGACAATGGGTAAGCAACAGAAGCTCGCCAACACGGGTTTCGCAATCACACTGTCCGTCCCGAAAAACTCTGTAACTCCACAGCCTCATTGCTGGTGAGACGTTCTCTGTGTTGCCGGCTCCAACCTGCACCGTCTCTCTACACCCATGGTATGGCTGCCGATCGCACGAGAGACTACGCCGGCGCCTCGGCCAGCGAGATGTCAGACACCGGGTGAACTCGGCGCACGTGAGTGCACGCGTGGCGAGGAGGAGGGATGATTCCGATGGTAAAAGTTCTGCGTTGTGTGTTTTTGTTTAATTCCCCTCGCGCTCCGCATGCACCGCTCCTGGTCCACCGACACTCGATACTCTTTTCCACCACAAAGACTCGATTCCACACGTATCTTCTCTCGAAATGATTATATTTATTAACTCCGCAGGCACAGCACCTGCAGCAATATCAGTAGTAACATCCACCCGTTACAATCACATTGACCCCTCTTGCTCGCCTCGCAACAACTCCCCAGAAACAACGCACTTGCCGATGGGGGGGGGGGGGGGT
>JAZEWT010000029.1:8172710-8187412 GCA_036362905.1 Mordacia mordax
AGCACAGTCTACGGGGACTTTTATTGGAGAGGGGGGACAAAGCCACGTGGGGTGACGTCGGTTAGAACTTTCTAGAAGGGGCCGTGGGGATATAAGGAGCAGAGGGTTGGAGGGGCGGGAAGTCTCCTGGGGGAATTGGAAGGAGGAGGCAGCGTCACGATGTAGGGGTTCTTTGTGTGCCGCTGCTCCGGCCGTGTCTTGCTGGTTTCAATAAAGCATCGAAAATCAAGAAGTCTCTGCTCATACGTGCTCGCTGGCTGGTCTATCGCGGAGTGGGCGCTGATCCTCGCCGTGGTGTTGCCGCTGTAAGCCGTCACAAGCCCGGAGTCAAAGTCGTGGCGTCACAGTTGGTGTCAGAAGTAAGGATGCGGACTCACGTCGGAGACTGCGGCGAGTGGCAGCGGGGGAGAGCGGCGAGGAGTCTAGTGGCGAGGAGTCTCGTGGCGGAGCCAGCGAGCAGAATGTGGCTGCTAGAGTCCTCACCCACACACCCATCCACGATCACGCATCCCTGGTACTGGTGTCTCTCCACTGGCTACCAGTTTAATACAGGAATTAATTCAAGATCCTCCTTCCCACCTACAAGGCTGTCACTGGTGCTGCCAGTGACACCGTGTTACACAACTCACCGCGTTGTGTAACGCGGTGAGTGCGTGCAGGTGAGGCGAGTTGAATGTGGAACGGTAGCAATGCCGACAACAACAATCGTACAATGAAAGATTATAAAGTAGAATATGTGGAGAATTAAATGAGAAAGAAAATGTGAGAGTGTGCATTTAATCGTGGAGCGAGGTTAGTGTGTGCAGTGCGAATACTGATAATGATGATGTAGTTATTCCCGAAGGTGCTTAGGAAAAAGTGGAAACACGAGGCAGGCTTCACTTGCATATGGTAGAGAAGGTCCCAATGTTTAAGTGTAATAATATAATGCTTAAGAATTACAAAAATTAAAAGTAATAGAAATAAAACCCAGGTACCAATAATTGATTGATTAAGACTGCTGCAATACACTCAAAAAGGAGTTGAAAACTGGTGATTTGCAGAGCGGCTGTTAAACCTTGTATCCCCGCAGATGACGTCACCTTCTGTAGAGGTGAGCTACGCGTATTAGAGTGAGGTGCATGAATGCTTGTACTGTTACAATGATCGTGGCTGCTGGTAGGTGAGGCGAAGGCTTCACTCTTTCAGTTTTTCGAGAAGGCCTCAAATGTTGAGGTGTAAAATTACTCGTATATGTAGCATTTCCAACAGTAGCGATTCCAACACCGGCATCAGGCTGCCTGCATTCATTGGAACCAGAAGACATGCATTGATAAACATCTCCCAATTGATGTCTTGCTATAGAGCTAAGGAGTGGGACTTGGCCGGTAACATCATAATGTATACTGTAAGACACAGTGTCTGACAGGTAAATGCTGGCTAACCTCTGCCAAGGTTTAATCGCGACTCCGAGTTTTATATGAGAAACTCAAACCGGACCCAACCAAGACAATCGAAATCCGAACAAAGGCCATTATCAATCATAATATGCAAAGTGAATTAAAAAGAAAAGAGTTGAACCCACAAGACAGCAGAATCTCCAGGCTATACGGGCTACCAAAGATTCATAAACAGGGTACCCCGTACCAGTTAACAATAAGTGCAATTGGCTCAACAAGCTACAAACTCACCAAATACATAGCCCAAGAACTACAACAAACAGTGGAGCTCGCACCTTCATATATCAAGAACTCAAGGCACTTCATCAACATACTGAAACAAATCACACTTCAACGAAGTGGTCTGCTCAGCAGTTTTGATGTGGTCTCCTTATTAACAAAAATACCCATTGAAGAAACCATCAATATTATTGAAAAACAGTTTGACTGGAGGTTAGCAGAGCTGGCGAAGGTATAACTCACAACAACCTAGTTCAAGTTCGACGGAGAGTTTTACCAATAAACAAGGGTGCAGTAATGGTATCACCAGTCTCACCCACAGCAGCCAACCTGTATCTAAGAGGTTTCGAAAGAAAGACATAAGCTCATCTACATTAAAAGCTACTCACTAGTATTGATACATTGATTACATTCGTTGTATGGCCACATGGAAGACAAGCTAGAGGAATTCTTTGGTTACTTAAACTCTATACACTCAAACACTAAGTTTGCCATGGAAATACAAGAAAACGGCCAAATCTGTTCCTTGATGTGCTGGTGAAGAGAAACGCAGACGGGATTCTCAGCCACACTATATAGAGGGAGACGACACATAGTATTTAACAACGGTGTCTCGCCATTACCCAAAACAGAAACGTGGGATACTGCACACCTTAGCCCACTTGTCAAAAACAATATCAGACAAACAACATTTAAAAAATGAGCTGCAACATCCACAACAAGCACTACAGGGCAATGGATACACAAAAACAGAAATCCAACGTGCCATAAGGAGAAAAGCAAGACAGAAAGAGCATGAAAATGAGGAGAAAGATACGAAAACCCATGCTTTCCTGCCATATGTGAAAGGCACCACAGACAAAATCAGCAAATATCTAGAAAAACATAAAATAAAAAGTCTTCACAATCCATCAGTCGAAACAGGACGTAATCAAATCACCCAAAGACAGATTGCCATTACAGACATAAGGCGTGTATTTCATTCCCTGCAGCAACTGTGAGGAAGCATACATCGAGCAAACAGGAAGAACAACGCCACAAGAAAGAAAGAGCACGAGGCAGCAGTGCGTTTGCTGCATACAGATAAATCAGCAATGGCAGTACACAGTGTAGACAAACAACACAGAATCGATTTTGACAAGATGTGAGTACTAGTGGCTATCCTCCACAAAGGTCCAAGATTAATTCGAGAAGTAATAGAGACAGAAAAGACTATGAACCGCAAACAAGAAATGAGAATAAAGCTCAGTCAAACCTAGAGGCCAGTTATTGAAGTCAAAAGTGCACAGACATACAGCTCTGAAATGCGGACATCAGAAGAGAATCAACAAGTGTTTGAGGAACTGGGCATGCTTTCATGAGATACAAACTAGGAGGTGAGTCAGAGGCAGAACTGGATTGGGTTAATGTGATTCCGGTATGCGAACAAGACAATGGAACCCTTTCAAATTGACTCTGACCTTCGTCCATTGTTCCTGGAATAAAGTAACGCTATATAACAGATTTAACACATATATAGTACCTACATAAAAATAGGAGTCACACACGACACACAAACACAAAGTGCCTGAGGATGCCTCTAACATGTGAGGCGAAACGTCGCGAGGAGAGGAGAGAGCCATCGACGAGGCTGTCCCGAGAGAGCAGCTTTTCGAAGCAATCATCAGTATAGAGTATGTTAAGGAGCATACCACCTGCCTGAGGAGGGTAGGTGGTGCTGGAGCGTACCACTCACTTGGGATCGGTACGGAAGTGTGATAATTGTTCTGTTGTTATACAAAGCAGTTCAATTGTTGTTGTTATATATAGAGAGGGGGTAGTGACCCGTGAATACATGGTAAGTTTTGTCCTCTGGCTTATGGTCAGTTCCGATTTCGCAGTAGAGGTCTTGCGCCCAATCAATCGGGCGGCATTATCTTTTTGTCAGCTGTGTAACCCTGTGTGGAAGCTTCTTGGCCTGTCGCTCCACACGAATCTTCGTCTTCTCAGTTGCAGTCATATACGAAACGTGGACCCCCTGCCATGCCTACGATCCATCCTGGGTCTAACCAGATTGGATTATGTGTGAGCTTATCTGGAAGGCGAGGCTGCGGTGGCTGGGTTATGTAACCCACATGCCCAGCCACTGCATGCCCAAGAAGCATCTGTTTAGGCTGAGAGAGGGGGATAAAAGGGTGCGGCACTGGCTGACGAAGAGATGAACTGATGTGGCACAGGAGGACCTGGAGCTGAGTGGACTTGCTGAAGACTGGTACCAGTGGTATCAAAATCGACTTCTGTGGAGGAGGATCGTGAAGGATGCTATGGGGCAGTTGGAGGCAGTTGCCCTTTAAAAACAGTGCAGAGTGGAGCAGCATCTTTCACAACAACGAGCGAAGTGCCGGGTGGTGAAAACACAGTAAATTGACAGAGTAGGGAGCACAGGTGGTGCGTCTATCAGCATCTCAATCAGGCAACTCTTAACACCTGAGTCTATCCCGTGACCTCCTGTCATCGAGCCTTCAACACTTCACATGGCTTCATAGTGCACCTGACCTGGCATTAGCGTCGTAGTGACATCAATGCCACATAGTGGTGAATAGCGGTTATTGTTGTAAGCTTTTGTAGTGGTAGCGGTAACGGTAGCACTGGAGGTTGTTGTGACTGTGGTGGTGGTGGGAGTGATGGTGGTGGTTGTGATAGTGGTAGTCGTGAGGGTGATGGTGGTGGTAGTTGTAATGGTCAGTTTTGTGGTGGTCGTGATTGTGGTAGTGCTGGGGGTGGTGGTGGTGGTTGAGATACTGGTAGTGATAGGGGTGGTGGTAGAGGTGGTGGTGGTAGTGGTTGTGATGGTGGTAGTGATTGTGATGGTGGTAGTGGTTTGTGATGGTGGTAGCGATGGCGGTGGTAGCAGTTATAGTGGTAGTGGTTGTGATGGTGGTAGTGGTTGTGATGGTGGTATCAGTGGCAGTGGTAGCGGTTGTGGCAGTGGTGGCAGTAATGGTGGTGGTGGTGGTTGTGACAGTGCCGGATATGGGGAAAGGTGGCTCAGCGGTTAGCTCGCTGGGATACAAACCCGGCGACCCGAGTTAGATTCCTGCTCACAGCAAACACCAGTGACGATTTTCTGAACTTGTACCAGACCTCCCTTAGGTCGACTCAGCCTCAAATGAGTACCTGGTGCCGTGTGGAACATTGCCACTGGGGAGACAAAGGCAGCCGGACGTTATGCTGGTCACCCACCTCCTCGTGTGCCGGTCGACCTTGATAGGTGCTCGCTAACAACACTTGACCCTAGAGGCTATATGGGGGATTTTTGTTGTGGTAATCTTTGTGATGCGGTGGTTGTGACGTGGTGGCCGTGGCAGTGACTGTGGTGGCGGTGGAGGTGGTGGTTGTGACGGTGACGATGGCGGTACCGGTCTCGGCGACTTGGCTGATGTCGACTCCCTGCTCCTGCGCCATGAAGCCCAGGAAGGAGAAGACGATGAAGCCAGAGAAGAGGCTCGTGCCGCTGTTGATCATCGTCAGTATCAGGCTGTCCCTAGTGAGGGCGCGGGGAGACGTAGAGCGTCAGCACCGCGCGCAATCACAACAACAGACACACCACTCACACTCAGTGCTTACTGCTCACCACACACACCCGAACGCTCACCACTCACACCTAATGCTCACCACTCACATCCAGCCCTCATCGCTCACACCCAGCCTTCATCGCTCACCTCCAGTGCTCACGACTCACACCCAGCACTCACCGCTCACCACTCACCAACCACCACTCTTCCTACCTCTCCCCACACACCGCCACCACCACCACTCACCATACCCTGCTCATCTCTGAGCACAGCCCACTCCCCGCTCACCGGTAGCAATTGTTGTGGAATCTGTTGTAGCTGCCCAGTGCTGGTAGCACGCCAAACCCCACGCCATAGCAGTAAAACACCTGCGTGCTGGCCTCCACCCACACCTGCAGCAGTAACAGCAGTAATCGCAGCGTTACAAAACGTACATTTCATTTGTCCCTCGTGTCCGTGTGGCTTTCGGCGGGTACTCCGGTTTCCTCCCACCGTTGAGAGACACACATAGGTTAATCATCCTGCTGAGTAAATGCCCCCAGTGCCCTGCAATGCACTGACGTCACATTCCAGGTATAGCCTCACCTTGCGTCCTCTGCCGGGATAGACTCCGGCCCCCTGCGGCCCTGTACAGCATTAAGCGGGTATTGGTCACAGTGGGAGAGGACGTGTCTAAGCTCTGTGAAGAGCTTTGTGACCCTCGGGTGAAATTCGCTCTGGAAATGCAATAAATATGAATATGTATGATGCTGATGATTAGAAGCGCGGGGTTCCTACCACCTGGCGGGTGGCTTCCCCGGCTCGGCCCGCGACCCACCTGCGGGGTGGCGAGCTTGGCCCAGTCGGGGCTCAGATAGTAGGCGATGCCAGCGGCGGCGCCGGGCAGCGTGACGCCTCGCACAAACAGCACCAGAAGCAGCACGTACGGCACCAAGCCCGTCACGTACACCACCTGCACGGCACCCGCGGCATGCACGCATCCCCGAGAGAGCCTCCAGCAAGCAGCTAGCGGGGTCAGCCCAAGCCCTGGCATTGTGCACAATACCTATTTATTATTACTACTGTGAGCTTGCAAGCTCTAGGTGTGGGATTCCTGCGAAACAACTGATGTCCAAACTGACCAATGTAACGATGCATGACACCAAAGGGTAATGTGACAAACAGAGGCTTGACTGTGGATACATCGTCACCAAGAGTGACTCTGGACGTCACCACAACGACATTGGATGAGCACTGTTTGCCACATCAACAGCTTAATTTCTGTTCAACACATCGCTACGGCGCCAGTCGGTGACCACGCGTTCAGGGTCACATCGACACCAGCTGGACTGTTCGAGTTCATATGTATCCACCTGGACTGGACCCATAAGTGTTGTGTCGAGAGTTACTCGCTTCACGGAACGCAGGCCCGACTGTGGGCACGTGAGCGTTAGTGATGAGCGAATGAGGCAGATGTATGCATTGACAGCGTGAGAGTGTGCACAGGCACAGTGCACAAGAGGGCAGCATGGTTGCAAGGGGTTGGAGCGATCGACGCTTGTGGAAGGAAGGAGTTAGGGGAGACGAATTTGGGAAGCGAGGACAGGGTGTGTTGTGGGGGCAGGGCGGGGAAACGATGCGAGAGCTGGTGCCGAAGGAAACACAGTAATAGCAAGAGCGATCACCCATGGTCCAGCCATAAAAAGGATAGGCGTGAGGCGAGTGATAGATAGATGTTTATTATTAGAGCATAAAAATACCCAGTGAGCTTGTAAGCCCTTTATGGGATTCCTGTGAGCACCAAATATGCAAGTTGCAAAAAATATACAAAAATAACAAATTAACCAACAAAAAATAAACAACCAAAAAATATTTACAAACAGCATTGTGTAACCGACACCACCCATCTTGTCTCCCTTTCCTTTCACTTTCGGCCGCGTGATCATATGAGAGACACCACACTAGCACGGCGGTTTACCAAAATACTTGAGATGACCAGCTGAACAATGCGCGCGCACGCGAACGCACGAGCGGATATTCAGATGGTAAAAATCTGCATTGTGCAATTTTTTTATGTGAATCCCCCTTGTGCTCCGCACGCGCCACTGGTCTGCTGTGATGCGCCTCTTCTGCCACCACAGACTTGCACCACCCACACCAACGCGTATCTTCTTTTATACAAACAACTTTGCTAACTTGCTCGACCACCACCTGCACCAACTGTGTGAACAACACCCAACGCAGCAATACACAGAGCCACATTAACCTCCTTCGCCCCCATTTCCGGGTCTTCCATGCACTCATACACTACCACGAGAATATCGTGAACATCGCCAAACAAAATGTCCGACTAAAACAAACACATTCCCCACATTCAATGCACCAAAAATGGTCGCCATGGACAGCCACGTGCCTCGCGCCAAAATCCACACAAAGGATTCCTCTCCCTCCTAAATAACGATATCGCGATCAAAACATTTAATGCCAAAATACTCACTTTGCCTCAACTATCAAACTCCCAACATTCTGAACCGAAATTGACCAACTACAACCTCTGAAAAGTGCAGAACTACACAAACAAATCCTGCAATTGAAAAACAGTCACATACCTGCGTGAACAACACCCACGCAGCAATACACAGAGCCACATTAACCTCCTTCTCACCCCTGCGGACAGCACAAAACGCCTCATTACCAGACAAGCTCTACTGATGTTTCTCTCACGTATACCTTAACATTATGCGCTCTGCCCTTACCAGCAACAGGACAATGCGTTCGTACCTCTGCGAGTCTCGCGTTCATCTGAAGCGTTTACGCAAGGATGGGCGTGGCTCACCGTACGTGGGGCGTGTCTATGCTGATACATCAGCACTTTAATATATGTGCGAGCATGCATATGTGCAACTCAACACATCAGCAGCCACAGGCTACACTTGCACATAACCAAATAAATAAAAGTTAAGCACTGCAATGGGGAAAAAACTAAATAAAATGTATAGGTAACATATTGCACATTGAGAGAGAACAAATGCAACATTTGCTAAATTTCAAATACTAATCACTATTTGCAATCATAGCTAGGCAGATATTCTAATACTTATTGAGATCTAAGGTTGCTTATCGAAGGTAGTGACCGTAGCTTCAAGCTCAAGGCAAAAACATTTATTGTTGCTGATTTTTAAATTCTAATGCCGTTGTTGACGTGCCGTTCTCCCCGCAGCTTTGTGCAGCACTTTGTGACCCTCGGGTAAAAAGTGCTCTATAAATGCAATCATTATTAATATTGTTACATAAACATGGGGCAGCTGCCACAAAAGCTTTTCCCCCATATCTTGATGTGAACCTGTATAGTCAACACATCATTCAAATATTTTTCTGACTTAACAAGACCTTAAGTATTTAAAGAGCCCAATGCATTCTTTTCTGATTATTTAGTGAAGATAATTTAGAACCAATATACCATTCACAATGGCGGGTTTCATATGGGGCATCCAAAGTAAATCTAAAAGCAGAATGAAATAGTGGATTAAGTTTATTTAATGGGGTAGATAGATAGATGTTTATTTTTACAGCATAAAAATACCCATTGAGCTTGCAAGCCTTTTACAGGTGTTGGATGTTGATTGATAAATAATGTCGCAATAATCAAACAATGAAAGAATATTTGCCTTTACCAAATCAAGGTGGAACATAGTTGGGAAGCAATGTTTATGTAGGTAAAGAAAGCTAACTTTTATTTTAATCTTTTTGGCAATAAAATCAATGTGGGGAGTGAATTTCCATTTTGAACAAACGCTGAAGCCAAAGTATTTGTATTTCTCTACTTGTTCAATCTGTTGGTTAGCAAGTGTGTGTAACTGAAGCAGAGATGTTGTTTCATTTTACGCTAAAAACATGAATTTAGTTTTATTGTCATTAAGGACCAGTTTAAGGAAGAAAAGCTAATTTAATAGGATATTGAAATCATCTTGTAACTTGCGCATTACACTTTCTGGAGAAATTCCAGTCACTAACAATGAAGTGTCTCATCTCATCTCATTGTCTGAAACCGCTTCGTCCTATACAGGGTCACGGTGAGCCGGAGCCTATCCCGGTAGACACAGGGCGCAAGGCAAGGATAATCCGACGATGGGACGCAAGTCCATCGCCGGGCACTGCGGGGCAATTTAGCCTGCGAGCCAATTAACCTATGCAGCAGCATGCTTTTTGGACTGTGGAAGGAAACCGGAGTGCCCGGCGAAAACCCACGCGGACACGGGGAGAGCATGCAAACTCCACACAGAAAGGCACCCGAGCCGAGAGATTCGAACCCGGGACCTTCTTGCTGTGAGGCGACAGCGCTAACCATTGGGCCACCGTGCCGCCCTACAATGAAGTGTTATCCACAAAAATGTTTATATCAGGGTGTATGATTAGGGTACCCAGGTCATTGATTAGCGGTGTAAGAGATGCTTTTTGTGCAGCCGTGAAGCGCTAATAGCTTCCGTTAACCCCAGTGCAATGCGAGGTAAAACCGTGCCATGTGGCGACTATGCAGTGGAAGGCATGTTCCGCACGGATCCCTCCAGCACAACGAATTCATCCCGACGAAAAGAGCTTCAGCCGGCATGCATCGGAGATCGAGATCACCTGTCCCGTCGTCCGAGCCCAAGGAGCGCGGCAGCTGCGGACCACCGCCGCGCTCTGTTCTGCGCCGCGGCTCGGCTCCACACCGGCAAAAAGCAGAGGGGCTCAGCCGCCCTCCCGCAAGGACAGGAGAACCTACATCGACTACGCCCACAGGGGGCAGTGCAGCCACCGTCTGAGACAGCACGGCGTGGCCGCCATCAGTCACCTCCGGCTTGCCACATGGCGGGGCCCGGTGACGCGGGCGGGCGGGCGACCTCGTGGGTCGATAACCTCATACCGAGAGTGACGAACGTGTTCAACCATCTTTCTACAGCAGCTGTGGCCGAGTTAACTGCCGAGGGCCATGCAGTGCGAGCAGTGGACCTGTGGAATGGTGTATCTACTTTACGCCATTAACCACCGCATAGTGGCGGGTAAATTAATTATCCAGCCTGCAGATGTTAGTACCTACTGAGTACGCCTGGGAGATTGTAAGTCCTAACAGAGATCGCTGGTTAGTGTGTATGATTGTGCATGTGTGTTGATTGCTCGTTTGAGGTAAAGAGAATCGTTACCTCTGAGAACCCACAAGGGACACGTGAGAGTAATGGCGTTACCAAAAGCGTCTGCTCTTAGGGGATCCAAGAAACGTGCAGAATGTAATTGAGCTAAAGAGAATATTTTTCCAACAGAGGGATTCTGACATACCACGTGGCCGAGTTGAAACAGCATACCGGCTGGGAGACAGCAGAGGGCGTACCAAGCCCATAGTGCATTACAGAATATACCAACGCTTTGGAGGGTCAAAGGGAGGTGAACTTATACCATCTCGTGACACCGAGAGGGTTGCACGTATAGGACTTGTAATCTAGATTGGTTTCATAATTGGTATTCTAGCATATATACAGAGAGTGAGAATAACAATAAAGGGGGAATACAAAGTGCTTTCATTATTGGTGATGTATACATGAGAAGGAATAGCAATTGAGACTTTGCATACAGAATAACTTTCGTGGTAATAAGACTTTACATAGGGGTTAACGAACTAGGATGTTACGATTTAATGCCACCGTTGTTTATTGGTATATGTAGGGCATGATTGAACCAGTGACAATTCCACGACAGAGCTAGATATATATAGATACCGCTGTTGTGAGGCAGCAGCGGTATTATCCCTCCGTTGGGAAAATATTATCACAGTGTTACTACTGTGAGTAGCGCTGCTGCCTCACAACAAGAAGGTCCTAGTTTCCATTCTCCATGGCCACGAGTGTTTTCGCGATTTCCTCCCATGGTTCGAAGACATGCTGCCCAGGTTAATTGTCCTGTCTAAAATTGACTCCGGTGCCCTGAGATGTTACAACCTGCTTAGTCTTACCCTCGGGACAACTGTTAAAAGGAGTTGCATAGCTCAGCGGTTCCTTCCAAGTTAAATGAGAACTACGTGACCTTGCCAGAGAACTTGATCCCCTTCCACACGCAGAAGTAGACGAGCAGCCAGACGACAAGCAGGCAGAGCAGCATCTCCCAGTGCACGGAGCCCAGCTCGTGCAGACCCGATGACATGCGCAGCACGTTGCGCCTGCGCGCACACATACAGAGACCAACGTGGCAGCATCCAGCAGGCTGCAGGGGTCTCCCTACTTGGCAACGGATACTCGAGAGGCTGAGGCGACCTCGCGGACACGCGGGGCTGGTTTAGAAAATCGTTAGCGGTGTTGGTCGACGGGCGGTAATTAAACTCGCGTTTGTAGCGTATCGCGCTACGCGCTGCCCGCGCACACACAACCTGTGCACTGCGTACGTGCACGCGCACGCAGGCGCACGCACCGCACGCGCATGCACGCGTGTGCCCATATGCGCGTGCACACACACACGGCAACCGCCGTTAACCACTAAGCGGCGGGGACGTCTCCACGACACCTAGGCCAGGCCAGGTGCACTTTGAGGCCAGGTGAAATGTCAAAGGTAGGCCCAAGCGCAATGTCCTGACTCAGACGAGTGGCCGTTGCCGCACCACCAGTGCTCCCTACTGTGGAGATGGAGAGGCTGTGGTGGGTGTGGCTCCTCAGGTTACCCATCGCCGTGGTGAGAAAATCAAACTAGAGTGTGTGAGATGCCCCACGGGGGAAAGGTGTTCGTGTCACCTGTCCGCAATCAGTATCGTGGCGTCAGACTGAACCCCCTTTTTTGAGGTATCTCAAGTGAGACATGTACACACACGTGCAAACATCCACGCACACCCACGCACTTACAGACTTACACAATCACGCACACAAACACAAAGATCCCCATACTGCCTTAACAGACTGTAGCATCAAGTGCAGTTAGCGAGCACCTATGAAGGTCGACACGGCACACGAATGGTTGGGTGAACAGCACCACGGCCGCCTTTGTCGCCCTCGTAGCAATATTTTAACACTGCGCAAGGTACTCATTTGAGAACGAGTCAACCTAGGGGAGGCCCAGGACCAGGTCAGAAAACTGTCACCGGTGTTGGCCATGGGCGGGATTCGAACTCGGGTGGTCAGGTTTGTAGCCCAACGCGATAACCGCTGGGCCACTGATCCATACATATCGCCGCGAAAACTCGGTGGCGCCGTCGAAGTTCCCCCCCCCCCCCCTACCCCAGGTCTTCTCCGAGGACGCAGACTCAGCTCCCTGCCGGGACAGCTCCCCGTCGGCGCAACTCCCTACGCACCGGCAAAAAAAACAACAGAGAACCACATGGCGCTCAAAGCCAAGCGATCACTCACTCCCAGAATTCCGTGGAGGGCGACGTCCCACTGAGGCACGCGGAGGCCCCATCGCTCGCGTTGCCGTCCAACCCGCCGGGGGTCCCCCCGTCCATGCCGCGCGCGCTGCCGTTGAGCCGGCAGGGCGCGTACGGCTCGACGCACGCCGCTGTCACCCACCACCCCCGGCAGTGGCTCCAGGGCAGCGGCGCCACCGTGAGGCTGTGCACGAGGTAGTAGAGGGACCACGCGAGCACTATGATGTAGTAGAGGTCACTGAGGAACACCACCACCATGGACGCGACACCAACACCTGCGCCGCATGCACAGACAGGAGGTCACGTCATTGGAGGGGTCAGGGCGGCGACCTGCAAAGTCATGACTGCCCGCGACGTCCCGGCTCCCCGCGACGTCCCGGATCCCCGCGACGTCCCGGATCCCCGCGACGTCCCGGATCCCCGCGACGTCCCGGATCCCCGCGACGTCCCGGATCCCCGCGACGTCCCGGCTGCCCGCGACGTTCCGGATCCCCGCGACGTCCCGGCTGCCCACGACGTCCAGGATGCCCGCGACATCCCGGCTGCCCGTGACGTCAGGGCTCCCAGCAACGTCATGGCTCCCTGCGACGTCACGGCTGCCAGCGGCCAGACAGGCGATCGATCTACAATGAGGCGGTTGGGCTCTCAGAGCAGATTCAATTTGAATGATTACGACTTATACAGCGTGGAGCTGTGGCTCAGTGGTTCGAGCGCCGGACTACAAACCCAGTGACCCGAGTTCGATTCCCGGCCACCACCAACCATGCTTTTCTTTCGCCGCGTATCTGCGTGGATTTTCACCAGGTATTCCGGTTTCTTCCCACCGTCCAAAGACACGCTGCTGTGCTGGTTGTCATTGCAGCCAGTGCCCTGCGATGTACTGGAGTCATCTCATGGGTCTATCCCCGCTTTGAGCCCTCTGTCTGCAGAGATAATAATAACAATTCCATTTATGGAGTGCCTTTCACCCGAGGGTCACAACGCACTGCACAGAGCTGAGGAGAGACAATGACAGAGAAGTAGGTCATGGATGTACAGAGCTGAGGAGAGACAATGACAGAGAAGTAGGTCATGGATGTATGTCGGAGCTGCGCCAGTGAGAGCCTTGTCGGTGAGAAGAAGGATCTTGAATTCAATCCTGTATTTGACAGGTAACCAGTGGAAAAACATTAGTACTGGGGATATGTGATCGTGGATGGGTGTGCAAGTGAGGACTCTAGCAGCCGCATTCTGCACACGTTGAAGACGATTGATCAGGTAGGCAGGGGTGCCAGGGAGCAATGCATTGCAGTAATCGATTCGTGAGGAGATATGTATTAGCTTCTGAGCATCAGCAGATGACAGGATGTTGCAGTCTGGCTATATTTCTGAGATGAAATAGGCTACCTTCGTCACTATGTTGATGTGTTTCTCGAAGGTGAGTGAGGAATCAACACTCATACCTAGATTCCGGACTGCCTTATCAACTTCAATAGTGTCGTCGTCAAGCATCAATTGGATAGGTTCAGCCTTGGACAATTGGTGCGGGGTTCCAACAAGCAAACTTCTGTTTTGTCGCCATTTAGTTTTAGAAAGTTTGAATTGAGCCAGGCCTTCACAGTTGACAGCGAGGATGACGTGCAAAGACCAGATGAATTGATGGATGACTTTGCGTAGATATCGATTTGGATGTCATCGGCATAGCAATGCTGGCTGAGATTGAGGCTGCACAGGATATGGCCAAGAGGTTGTAGGTAGATGCTGAAGAGGAGTGGGCCGAGAACTGAACCCCGAGGAACTCCAGCTCAGCCAATGCAGGGTACATTCAGAGACCCCTATACCCTTCAGTCGCTCAAGTAAGATTGGTTGGTAAACGGTATCAAAGGCAGTGCTCAGGTCCAGGAAGACACGAATGCTTGGTAAAGCTTCATCAGCAGCGTCGAGTAGGTCATCAACTACTTTTACCAGAGAAGTTTCAGTACCATGGTCGAATCTGAACCCAGATTCGAAGAGATCAAGGAGGTCATTGTTAAGAAGGTGTTTCTGGAGTTGCGCGGCTATGACACGTTCAAGGACGTTCGAGAAGAATGGTAGATTTGAGACGAGGCAATCATTATCAGGGATGTTACAATTGAGGCCAGTTTTTTTTAA
>JAZEWT010000029.1:8233235-8248018 GCA_036362905.1 Mordacia mordax
ATCACTCAGCGCTCCCACAGTGAATCACTCAGCGCTCCCACAGTGAATCACTCAGCGCTCCCACAGTGAATCACTCAGCGCTCTCACGGTGAATCAGCTCTCTCACAGTGAATCACTCAGCGCTCCCACACTGAATCGGTGCTCCCACAGTGAATCACTCAGTGCTCCCACAGTGCCTCACCGTGTCCGTCCATGATTCTGTCCAACATGGGCAGCGCGGGCCGTTCCTCGAACAGATCAGCGTGTCCTACCAGGGCCTCCTTCACGGTCTCGTAGCCGTACAGCACCACGGCCGATTGGCCGATGGTCTGCACTTGAAACACGCTTCCATACGTCTTCGCGAGCTGCAACGACGGCAACGACGGTCACTCGTGCATCCCAGATCGAGCAACCACAAGGCAACCCGACGACCGTAGATACGTGGATATATATAAGATTGCAACAGGCAAAAAAGTACCCATAGCGTGGATATATGTTCACTGTGACAGCAGAAAGCACCCAGAGCTTGCAAGCTTTCGATGCGGGATTCCTGCGACACAACACACTGCCGACATGTAGGGTCAAGTGCTGCGAGCGTGATAGGAGGGGTGGGTGACCAGCTCCACGCCTGGCCAGACGTCTTCTTAGTGGCGATGTTTACATTCTGCACCACATATTTATTCGAGGCTGAGTCGATCTAGGGGACGCCCAAAGCCTGCTCAGAAAATCTTGTCAGGTTTTATTTCGGTTGGAAGGATTAGATGAGCCAAGTGTTTTTTTGTTTGTTTTAACAATTGTCCAGCGTGGAGGGGTAAGCACGTTGCAACAGCGCAGGGCACCAGGCACAACTTGTTTCAGACAAACTAGACGACGTATTTTTAGACTGTGGGAGGAAACCGGTGTACCCGGCGAAAACCTTACGCGGACGCGGGGAGAAACATTGAAACTCGACACAGAAAACTCAGGCTAACACGGGAGGCGAAACGTCGCGAAGGAGAGGGGAGGATCGCTCGACACAGCGATCTCGAAAGAGAAGCTGAGCGATCATCACCCGTGGAGGCGTGTGAACCTCCAGGTTGTTAAACTCATCGTCTGCTGCTTTCACTGCAAGTGACTTCAATCCGAATGTTTTACCCGGAAAATCCCTTGGGATTGAACGTCTCGCTCACCAGGCTGACGCCCAGAGAGAGCGAACAGCGCTGTTTGTTGCTGGTCGCTTGGCGTTTTAAGCCTTTGCTCAGCAAATGTAAAAATAAGCCCCGAGATGATGTCTGTCCACGGCTTTGCCACGGGAATGATTTTCTTTTAAACATATACATGTCTACGGTGGCGCAGTGAGTAGTGCTACTGCATAACAACAACATCCCCAGGATCGATTCCCGGCTCGGGTGTCTGTGTGGGTTTTTCATGTTGTGTCCGTGCCAGTGTGGGTTTTCGTCGGGTACTCCGGTTTCCTCCTACAGTCCAAACACGTCGCTAAGTTAATAGTGACTCACTTGTCCCCAGTGCCCTGTGATGAACTTGCGTCCCAAGTTTAATACTAAGTTTCTTACCCCTCCGCGTTGGACAACTATTAAAACTGCTATTTAGCTCACGGGTTCCTTCCAGAACAAGCAGTGGACTACTGATCGTGCCGATGCTGCTGCTGCTGCTGGCAGTGGTGCGCAGACAACAAAACACCCGACACGTTCTGCGGTAAGAGCACCGTGTGGCGACATTTCGGGCAAGTACCCTTCTTCAGCGCGTATATAATAATAATATTTGCATTTCTAAATCAGCTTTCACCCGAGGCTGCTCACTGCCAAACGTCCCTTTTTATCATGAACACCAAACACACATATTTACCACGTTTTTCTATAAAGGGCCACTGCCCGAAACCTCGCGCGTGTTCGCTCAGTGACTGAGGGAACGAATCACGGGGGTGAGCATGAAGGTGGTGCCGCCCGGGAGCGAGCGACGCCCGCGTCTCACCTCCGCAAAGGAGCCGCGGATGGAGTTCAGGTCCAGGTTGAACGCTCTTCCCAAAAGGGGCACGGTGCGGGGCCCTGGCGGTGGGGGCCCCGGGGCGGCCGGGCCCCCCTGGGTCGTAATGAGGACCCGCGCGGCGATCGCGGCCACCAGGGAGAGGCCCGCGCTCATCCCGAGCTGGTGACCCGACAGCAGCAGCAGCAGCGCCACGGCCGCGCAGAGCCCCCCTATGAGGACCACGGTGCGCGGGGTCACGGCGGCCCGGCTGGGGACGCGCCGCGGCGCTTCGCTCGGCTCCAACGTGCTGGCCATGGGAACGGGGAGTTGACAGCGCGTTCAAAGGACGGAAAAGAAATGCGTGAAGTGTTGAGAATTGCAGGGACGACGGAGGGGCGGCTCCACACGGCGGTGTGTTTACTGATGTAGCGCAGCGCGCATTCCTCGCTCATCGCCCAACATGACTCCGAGAGATGACCCAGTTGATGTCCACCGGAGGGGAGACAGGGCCTGGGGGGAGGGAGGGAGCCGCCGTGTTGTTGACTAGAGCCCGGTCGCTGCACACGTGGAGAGGGAGACGTCGCGATATTAATCAACCCAGGGTGAGAGGAGGAAGATGATGAGCTGCAGCGAGCCTGTGCAGCGGGAACGTCCGCGCCTCCTCACAGCAACGAAGTCCTGACAAGACGGTTCGCTACCTGCCTCGGGCGCTTTGTGTGTTCTCCCCCTGTTCTGCGTGGGTTTCCTCCAGTTTCCTCCCACAACAAAAAAAACACCCATCAATTATCCAACAACAATAAATAGCAAGCAGTGTCTGGTGGGTTGGCGCCGGCTGACCGCTTCGTCTCCCCTATCCCTCCTCCTTCTGTGGGATTCTCGCTGTGCCTCTGTAACCGTGTTTTGTCCATGACCAGACGCAGAATGTATGCGCATTATACATTTGCGCATACATTCTGCGCCTGGCCATTCAAAAGTCAGTAAACCGTAGCACAACCGGGTCACAGAGAAGCCAAGCTGCGTCCCGCAGAGCAACACGTAATTGTGTGCGGCTCTCGGGTTGCGGGTGAAACGGGACATGGGCAAAATAGGGCGATCGTTCGGGGCAACACTCAAAACACTCGGCGAACGAGTGACTCAGGCTGGGCGCAACACGTATGCGTGTGTGTTTTGTGATGGCATTGCGATGAAAGCTGCCGACTCCGCAGAGAAAACGACGGTGCCAGCGGCGTATTGAGATGGGAACGTGTGTGAATGTGGGTGAATGTGGGTGAATGTGTATACATGTGTAAATGTGTGTAAATGTAAATGTGTGTGCATATGAATGTGTGTGATTGGGTGTGCATGTGTGTAAATGTGTGTGAATGTGTTTAAATGTGTGTGAATGTGTGAATTGTGTGAATGTGTTTGAACGTGTATGAATGTGTCTAAAAGTGTGTGAATGTGTTTGAATGTGTGTAAATGTCTGAATGTGTGTGAATGTGGTGAATGTGTATGAATGGGTGTGAATGTGTGTACATGTGTGTCAATGTGTGTGTTTAAATGTGTGTAAATGTGTTAGAATGTGTACATTTGTGGAGCTGTTAACGCTATGGGTACTTTTTGCCAGTACACAGGTTTTACCGTATCTGGCATAATCGCCAGATACGGTAAAACCTGTTGTAATCTTATATATGTATACTGGCAAAAAAGTACCCATAGCGTTAACAGCTCCACCTAAGCTATAAAGCATTGAGGCCGCATCGTCCTGAGCTGACTGCCTTTTCGCAACGGCTGACACCGGCAAATAGGCTCAAAAGGAAGCCACTGCCTGGTGAAGGTCGGTCAGTTGAAGGACAATGCATAGGTTATCAAAGCTACCTGTTTGCATACTTTGCCACTATTATATGTGGCTTTTGCAAACTGGACGCATTGTAGAATGTGTCTATTGTGGTGTTTGGGATCGCAAGATACGGTAAAACCTGCTGTAATCTTGTATGTGTACATTTGTGTTGATGCGTATTTATATGTAAATATGTACTGCAATATCCACAATGGCCGCGCAGAGCGGTGAACCAAGCAGACACAGCCTTGGATGCCCTCAGAGAAACCCCTGCACAGTTGCATGGGAAAGAATATTGGGTAAACTGTCCAGTTTTATTTGATATACAAAATATACAAAACAGCCTTTTATAGATCGAGTTATTAACGTATCAAACTGTACGTTAACGGTTATCCAGACCTTGAAACAGGATTTAACAGACACGGAAGTGTCTCGATTCTACACAGGATCGTGTCCGCAGAGAAGGGATGGTGCGATTCCCACGTCTGGTGCCGTTCTCTGAAACGGACGTTGAGTGAGCTCACCCTGCTCTGGGTGAGTTTGTGTGAACTCACCCTGCTCTGGGTGAGTTTGTGTGAGCTCACCCCGCTCTGGGTGAGTTTGTGTGAGCTCACCCTGCTCTGGGTGAGTTTGTGTGAACTCACCCTGCTCTGGGTGAGTTTGTGTGAGCTCACCCCGCTCTGGGTGAGTTTGTGTGAGCCCACCCCGCTCTGGGTGAGTTTGTGTGAGCTCACCCTGCTCTGGGTGAGTTTGTGTGAGCTCACCCTGCTCTGGGTGAGTTTTCTCCGCTTTCCTTCCACAAGTAAAACGCATTCATTAGTAATTTTTTTTAATTAGCCCATAACATCAATGTACATGGGCGCAGTGTCTGGCGTGTTGGCGCCGACTAATCGCGCGGTTGCCTCGTCCCCACCTATCTGCGGTTTCCTGTAGTGCCTTGGGACTTCTGAAAGGCTCTACTGTATAAATCTAATAAATTATTATTGATAGAGTAGCAATAAGTGATATATGTGATATATCCAATCGGTCTCCGGCTTTACAGCGCAAAAGCGTGTACATTGCAAAGCATGCCCGAGAGATGGGCAATGGTCGCTGCTGCTAATCACGTGACTGCGCTCGGGGTATCTCACGTCGCACGTGACAAGCTGGAGGATTTTGCGTGGAGCGCCTACCACAGCGTGTGCCACGGTGCCGAGAGGGTTTTCCAATCGTGCCACCATCCCACGAGCAAATCTTCGTACAGAAACTCAAGGGTGACCGTTACAGAACAACCGCGAACAAACACTGCGACATCTACACGGACAACTCGACAGCATAGTGGCAATGACGGTTGAGCCTCATTTCGTAGTTTTTTTATCGTCCAATTTGTGATCGTTCATGAGCCTACACTCACCACTACAAGCTGTTCCTCAGCAGTCCATGCACTCGTTATCAGCGATCTTAAATAAATATGACGCAAAACATAAACGTATGAGCCATTGCACAACAATTGATTGGCTCGCAGACTAAAATTGTCCCGCAATGCCCGGCGATGGACTGGCGTCCCGTCGTCGGGTGTATTCCTGCCTTACGCCCTGTGTTTCCGGGATAGGCTCCGGCTCACCGTGACCCTATATAGGATTAAGCGGTTTCAGATAATGAGATGAGATGAGATTGCACAACAAATGTTACGCGCAATTAAACAGGAGTCACAAAACATCGGGGCCACGCTTGCACAAAACACGGTACGGACAAAACGTTGGATGGAGTCCTGCACGCGTGTGGAGAGAATCAACAACGCTCACCAGTGGCAGCAGCGAGATAGAGTGAAGGGGTGAGTAAACGAGGTTGCTCACCTCTTCACGGTACACGGAGCGGGCGGAGTTGTGCGCAACGCTCACAGACTCACATCTGCTCATACGCGCCGTGCGCCCTTCTCTAAGAGCGACCCAATCATCTCGGTCTCTCTCCTTCACGTCTCTGCGCGACGTGAACCCCCGAATAGCGTTTGCAACATCTCCCTTGCCGAGTCGCGGTGATGGTCTGGCTCCGAGTGACTCCGGGCAGACGGCGGCGCCGGCTGCAGCAGCGCTTTCTGTTCAGACAACTCCACGTTTATTGCTTCATAACAGAGTCGGGTTCCACGCGCGAGTCCGATGTTTGAGCAGCGTGAGCTGCGGACCCTGCTGATGTTGAGACTCGGCATCGCGACTACGACCGCAGGGCCACCCGGCACTGCCACAAGCTTTGAATGAGCGGGCGCGGAGAGTGCAGGGAGCGGGCGGGCATCGGGGTCGGAGCGGGTGGAGAGCGGGTGGAGAGCGGGAGTGGAGCGGGTGGAGAGCGGGTGGAGAGCGAGTGGAGAGCGGGTGCGGAGCGGGTGGAGAGCGGGTGGAGAGCGAGTGGAGAGCGAGTGGAGAGCGGGTGCGGAGCGGGTGGAGAGCGAGTGGAGAGCGGGTGCGGAGTGGATGGAGAGCGGGTGGAGAGCGGGTGCGGAGCGGGTGGAGAGCGGGAGTGGAGCGGGTGGAGAGCGGGTGCGGAGTGGATGGAGAGCGGGCGGGGAGCGGGCGGGGAGCGGGCGCAGAGCCGGTACAACCACAGCGCCGCCTCAGACAGCCTCAATCCGCTGTGCCAGGGTTCCCCGCTCCCAGCGGTGACCTCACGCTTCTAAGTCGCGCTCTCGTCGTGCGGTTACCTTCGACACCGAATACTGCGCAGCCACGCGGCGATTCGAGCTGTGAGCGAAAACAACGCCGTGGTGCAGAGATCACCTGCAGAGTGCGACCAGAGTGCGACCGCGTGCTGCTGGACACAGCACGTGACTCTTATCCCTGTCAGTCACGCGAACCGGGAGGCTGCACGCACGACTGTGACGCGTGGGGAAGCACGTGGTGAGGCGCGTGGTGAGAAGCGTGGTGAGCAGCGTGGTGAGGAGCGTGGTGAGGCGCGTGGTGAGGATCGTGGTGAGGCGCGTGCTGAGCAGCGTGGTGAGGAGCGTGGTGAGGATCGTGGTGAGGCGTGTGGTGAGCAGCGTGGTGAGGCGCGTGGTGAGAAGCGTGGTGAGCAGCGTGGTGAGGCGCGTGGTGAGGAGCGTGGTGAGGAGCGTGGTGAGGCGTGTGGTGAGGATCGTGGTGAGGCTCGTGGTGAGGCGTGTGATGAGTAGCGTGGTGAGGCGCGTGGTGAGGATCGTAGTGAGGCCTATGGTGAGCAGCGTGGTGAGGAGCGTGGTGAGCAGCGTGGTGAGGCGCGTGGTGGTGAGCAGCGTGGTGAGGCGCGTGGTGAGGATCCTGGTGAGGCGTGTGGTGAGCAGCGTGGTGAGGAGCGTGGTGAGCAGCGTGGTGAGGCGTGTGGTGGTGAGCAGCGTGGTGAGCAGCGTGGTGAGGCGCGTGGTGAGGATCGTGGTGAAGCCTGTGGTGAGCAGCGTGGTGAGGCGTGTGGTGGTGAGCAGCGTGGTGAGCAGCGTGGTGAGGATCGTGGTGAAGCCTGTGGTGAGCAGCGTGGTGAGCAGCGTGGTGAGCAGCGTGGTGAGCAGCGTGGTGAGCAGCGTGCTTGCCCGCGAAATGACTCTTTTTGGACCTCGGAGAGACCGCCCGTCCTTCACCCGCACACTCGACCGATGACCCGTGTCAACCGTCCAGGTGGCTGGGCCTTCTGGGGGGCGCTCTGCGTGTGCGAGTGTTTAGGAGGAGGTGCGAGATTCGCTCCTTCCTCACCGCTCACCGGTTCCTCTCGCGGCACGGGGGCGTAAGCATCCAGCAGCACTGCCTCCTCACTGCAACAACACCACGGGTCCCCTTCTCTCTGCAGTTTGCAGATTCTCCCTGTGCCTGCATGGGGTTTCGCCGGGTATTCTGTTTTCCTCCCACAGTCCAAATACATGCTGCCTAGGTTAATTGTCCTGTTGACTAAATGCGCGCCGCTGTCCTTAGATGTTGCAACCCCTCCCGCTTGAACAACGGTTAAACATAACCCAACGGTTCTTTCCAGCTTTAATACAAACTGACTGAACTGCGAGTTATCACTGTGTAGTAAACCTGCCGTTAATGCTGAATGAGTTCGATATTTTAATACCGCCTTGAGTGGGAGCTTGATATTAGATGTCCAATCAACTTCTTATCGGCCGTACAGTGCAGAGTAACCGCACGTACATGTGAACCACACGGGATATGACTTGTCCGGGAGGCAGGTTCCGTACAGGTGTGAGCGGCAGGTGCCCACAATGAGTGACCTCGTCCACTAATGAAACACGCGCGTGACCAGTGGCGTCTGGTAAAAGACATCGTCTATTCGGCCATTGCGGCGAGCGTCAAACGAGAAACATTCTCCACAACATACACAACCTTCAAACATTTCCTCACTGCGCACTCTGCTGGACGTCTACAGACCAACACCGTACAGCCTTGCCCTGTTTTGGGCAGGTGATGTTGGCGAGCAACTATTAAGGCTGCACTCTGTACCATTAAGCTATCCAATTCCTATGTCTACACGTTGTGTTCAGAAGAAGCCAGGATCGGTCCAGAGATTCACCCTTGGTGTTAGCCGTGGCCGGGACCGCCACCTAAGCTGACGAGTTGGCAGCGCAGTGCCCCAGGCACCACGTGCCCAGCTCGCTCACACGCAGTTTACAAAACGCCTCCGAGTGAGGCTGCTCGGGAGCAGCGCGGACATACTTTCATCCCTGGCGGCGCCTGGCGCTAGAGCCTCGTCTCCTGTATGGTGTCGTCTTCAGCCAGGTCCTCCTGTAGAGACATGTGTTTGATGGAGTGTCTGTGCGTCATGCTGCTCCTCACGACGTGGCCCCTGAATGAGCCCGTGTCCGAGAGAAACTCGCGGAACAAAGTGCTCTTCTTGAAGACGACCGGTGCCGTGCCGTACTCCCTCACCTTGCCCTCATCCAGCACCTGCGGGCGTCAGTGGGGAGGAGTAACCAAGTTACAACATTCTAGGACACCGGGGGCAATTGAGTTAGGTAGGTCGGAGAGCTAGACGAAAACCCACGTGGACACGGAGAGGAAACGCAAACTCTACACAGAAAGGTACCCAGCTGGGAACCGAACCCAGGCCTTTGATTTGAGGCATCATTTCAGCAGCATTAATGCAACACACGCAAACTACGGAAGGAGCTTTATACTGTGGACATTAAAACTGTGGACAGACATTCAAACTCTGGACTAACATTCAAACTGTGGGACGGAGCAGTGTGGGCGATGGTCACGGCGATGCGATACTCACGAGGATCTGATTGCAGTCGTAGACGGCACGAAAGCGGTGCTCGGACACCAGGATGGTGCAGTCCTTGAATTCCTTGCGGATGATCCTCATCATGGTCTGCGCCGTTCTGCGGACACGCGGCGAGGATTTATCTGTGCCGCCGCGTTGTCGTCGTTATATCGGAACTACTGTGGTTATCGATTACGTAACGACTCTATCATAATGTACTTTCGCGAGGTCTATATATACTGTCTATGGTGTACATATACAGTCGACAGTCTATAAAGTCTATGCATACGATAGTGTATACAGTCTATAGTCTATACATACAGTCTATAGTGTAGTGATGCGTCACAGCCTGTGTGGCCCTTCCTTGTGCCCCGTGTTTCCTGAGGTGGGCTCCAGACCCTGTTTGAAATGATCACCTACACATGCGCCGATCGAAAGAGCTTGATTCCTAAATCAGTTCCTGGTAACCTCAACCTGCTGGCCATTTGCCATGACCTGATGATATTTCGACACCCTCGTTATATCCATCGGGGCGCCGGCAGCAAAAAGCCAATTTACCTGTCTGTAATTGATTTCCCTACCCCCTTCCCCGTATTAAGCCCTACATATCAGCTACCGAGGAAACAACAAGTTAGACCATTTGCAGCTCGATGTTGCTTGTGAAAAATACCGCTGGCGGGTTCTCCTCTTCCAGCATGCACAATGTCTGCAACTGAAACCCACTTTGCCCTGCTCAATGTGTGCTCTCTGAACAGCGAAAAAGCCTCACTCATTGCTGAGCTGATCTCAGACAATAGTCTAGACCTACTCTGACTAACAGAGACTTGGCATCATCAAGATAATTTTCTCAGATTGAATCAGGCTCTACCGCAAGACTTTGCACTCCATCAGAATGCTCGTTCCCATGGCCGTGGTGGTGGCCTCGCAGTTCTCTACCATGTGTCTGCCGACAAGTGACCAATTTTATCGCCGACCTTCAATGCATTTGAGCAAATGTCTCTGGATTGGAGGTCAGCTCAATCTGTGAAGTTGGTGCTGCTCTACCATCCACCCGAAGCCCCACTTCTTTTGTCAATGAATTATTTGAGTTTCTTTTGAAGCTGTGCTCCCGTTCTGAAAAGATCCTGATTCTTGGCCATTTCAACATCCATGTTGACTCTTGCAAGGTTCTCCTAGCCACTTTTGGCTTCACTCAACAAGTGACATCTGCCACTCACAGATGCAGCCATACTCTTGACTCGGTTTGCTTATGGAGCATATCAGTAACCAACCTGTCCGCCACTGATCCTGGATTGTTTGATCACTCCGCTGTGTGGTTTGATCTTCAAGTACCACCTCTCATTTCCATCTCCAAGTGCCAAAACCAATTTCGAAACCTTAACACTCTCGCTCCAGCCATATTCATTGCAGCAATCGACAGTTCACCACTCGCTTCCTCGACTCACTCTGCCGCTGATGCGACAGTAGAAACTTACAACAGCATGCTATCAAGCATACGGGATGATTGGACCCCATTGATATAACGCTATGTCTCAGGCAGAAAACTATCCTCCAGGGATCTCAAGGCGAACACACGCAAGGCCAAACGGCCTTGAGAAAAATCTGGCCTCACCATTCATGCTCAAAGCTTTAAGGAACAGCTCATCTGCTAACGGAAGGCACTTGACTGCACCTGTAGCAACAATTTTTCCATCATTCTGGCTGATACCTGCAACAAGCCCAGGACTTTTTTTCTTAACCATTAATCGGCTCCTTCGTTCAACCAGTCAATCGCCCTCACCTCTATTGACTAATAAAGATCAGGAGGATCAGTTGATTTAGTTTTTTCTTAGAAAAAACGGAAGCTCACCATATCTCTACCCAGCCTCAACCACCAACCAACACCTCAATAAATGTTCTTCCACCTTCCTTGACTTTAAAACTCCTAGAATTATCCGAATGAACGGAATCTGATGTCTCTCGTCTTTATTTACCAGATCTCGGCGCACAAACTGTTTCCTGGACCCCTTCCCATCCAAATTCATCCGGGTAAACTTCAAATCCCTTGCCACTTTCGTCACTAATCTCTTTAAAAACTCACTTCTCTCTGCATTATTCTCCACTCTTCAAATGTGTCGGCAGCTACCCCTTTGCTTAAAAAAATTGGCTTCAATTGCATCATCTCTGATAATTATTGCCCCATCTTAAATCTACCATTCCTCTCCAAGGTCCTTGAATATGCAGTTGCCATGCAACGCCAGCAACACGTTCACAACAATGACCTCCTTGATTCCTTCCAATCTGGGTTCAGATTCGGCCAAAGTACTGAAACTGCTCTGGTCAAAGTAGTTAATGACCTACTCGTCTCTGCTGATGAAGGCTTGCCAAGTATTCTTGTCCTTCTACACCTGAGCGCTGCCTTTGATATCATTGATCACCCAATCATACTTGAGCGATTGGAGTGTATAGGGATCTCTGGTTGTGCCCCGCATAGGCTCAGCTCCTACCTCTCTGGCCAAAAGCAGTTCGTCAGCCTCGGAGTTCCTCAGGGTTCACTTCTCGGCCCCCTCCTCTTCAGCATTTGCATACAACCACTTGGCAATATCCTGCGCAGCCTCAATCTCAGCTACCATTGCTATGCCGATGACACTCAAATCTATATCCATGCAAAGCTATGCAGCAATGCGTCTGGTCTTTCCATGTCGTCTTCACTGTCAACTGTGAAAGCTTGGTTCAATTCGATTTTCCTAAAACTAAACGGTGACAATACAGAAGTTTGACTTTTCGTAACCCGGGACCAATTAGCAAAGACTAAACCCATCTAGGGCGGCGCGGTGGCCCAGTGGTTAGCGCTGACGCCTCACAGCAAGAAGGTCCCGGGTTCGAATCTCTCGGCTCGGGTGCCTTTCTGTGTGGAGTTTGCATGCTCTCCCCGTGTCCGCGTGGGTTTTCGCCGGGTACTCCGGTTTCCTCCCACAGTCCAAAAGCATGCTCCTGGATAGGTTGATTGGCTCGCAGACTAAAATTGTCCCGCAATGCCCGGCGATGGACTGGCGTCCCGTCGTCGGGTGTATTCCTGCCTTACGCCCTGTGTTTCCGGGATAGGCTCCGGCTCACCGTGACCCTATATAGGATTAAGCGGTTTCAGATAATGAGATGAGATGAGATGAACCCATCTAATTGATGCATAACGTCCAAACCATTGAAGTTGCTAAATCAGTCTGGAGTCAAGGAGTGACTCTTGATTCCTCACTCGAAACACACACCAACAATGTGATGAAGGTAGCTAATTTCCATCTCAGAAACATAGCCAGATTGTACAACATCCTGCCACTCTGATGCTGAGAACCTAATACACATCTTCATCTCTTCATAAATCGATTACTGTAATGCACTGCTCCCTGGCTCCCCTGCCTACATGATCAATTGTCTCCAAAGTGTGCAGAATGCGGCTGCCAGAGTCCTCACTCGCACACCCATCCACGATCACATATCCCTAGAACTGATGTCTCTCCACTGGTTACCAGTTAAATATAGAATTGAATTCAAGATCTTCCTTCTCACCTACAAGGCGCTCATTGGCGCTGCTCTTACATCCGTAACCTACTTCAGGCACCCTCCTCAACAAGACAATTTCGATTTTCTAATACGGGCTTGCTGCACGTGCCCAGATCGCACCTCCATTCGATGGTTGACAACCTTCTCGCGTGCTGCTCCCAGACTCTGGAATGCCCTTCCATTGGAGATTCGGTCAGCTGCGTTCCTGGGTATCTTCAAATCTCGTCTCAAGACTCACTTGTTTCTTAAAGCTTTCAAGTCTTCTGGCTGGGACTATCGATGCAGCTCAGTGTTGTCATGCTGGGATGATGGCTCGCTGTCGAGCAGCACCTCCTCAGGAACATTTATTCTTTCCTTGTTTGCTGAACAATTATGTTCTTTATCGCTCATTTCAGTTGAACTGTTCTGATGTTGTTCACATGCCGTTCTCACTCACAGCTCAGATTTGTAAAAAAACAAACAAACAAAACAACGTTATTGTTAACGCTATGGGTACTTTTTTGCCAGTATACATATATAAGATGACAACAGGTTTTACCGTATCTGGCGATTATGCAGGTGTTAATATCTTAACCCTGGCGATGGACTGGCGTCCCGTCGTCGGGTGTATTCCTGCCTTACGCCCTGTGTTTCCGGGATAGGCTCCGGCTCACCGTGACCCTACATAGGATTAAGCGGTTTCAGATAATGAGATGAGATGAGAATATCTTAACGCCAGATACGGTTGTTGCCGACATACCGTTCATTCCACAGCTCTGTGCCGCGCTTTGTGACCTTCGGGTGAAAGGCGCTCGAGAAGTGTAATTATTATTATTATTATCCATCGTCTGCTCAGGAAGGATAGCACCACGGGACGGGTAACGCACATTTGGTCAAGGTTGGCTGTGGGCTCATCCAGCAGAAGGATCTTGGTCTTGCAGAGGAGGCAGCGAACGAGGGACAGCAGCTGCTTCTGGCCTTCGCTGAGCACCCAGCCGCCCTCCACGAGCATCACGTCCAGCCCCCCGGGCAGCGACTCCACCACGCAGCGCAGCCCCGCCTGCGGTGAGAACACGCGCGCGCACGCACACACACGCACACACACGCACACACACACACAGACACATGCACGCACACACACGCACACACAGACACATGCACGCACACACACGCACACACACAGACACATGCACGCACACACACACACACACACAGACACATGCACACACACACACACACACACATGCACGCACACACACACACAGACACATGCACGCACGCACACGCACGCACACGCACACACATGCACACAATAACAACAACGGCCATTTGCCGCTAAGTGGCGGTGACATCACCAAGGCGCCTGTGCCAGGCCATATGTACCTTGAAACCACGTGAAGCGTTCAAGGCTCGCCAACAGGAGGTATAAGGATCGATCCAGATGTTAATGGTTGCCTGAGATGAGGGGCAGATGCACCACCTATGCTCCCTACTGTGCCAACTTGCTGTATTTTATCCGCCCGACGCTCCACTCGTTGTTGTGAGCGTAGCTCCTCCACTCTCCTTTGTTGTTGGAGGGCGACTATTTCCAACTGATCCGTAGCATCCTTCATGATCCATCCTCCACAGAGATCGATCTTGACACTGCTGATACCAGTCTTTAGCAAGTCCACTCAGCTCCCAGGTCCTCCTGTGCCACATCGAGCCCGTGCGCACCAGTTTAGCCCCCTCTATCCGGCCAAACAACAACTGCTTGGGCATGCGGTGGCTGGGCATGCGGGCTACATGACCCAGTCACCGCAGCCTCGCCTGCCTAATGAACTCACAAATGGGAGTTCATTAGGCAGAGAGAGAGGGCATGACTGCAGCTGAGAAGGCCCCAAGCTTCGTGTGGAGCGACAGGCCAGGCAGCTTCCACACAGCGTTATGTAGAGAGTGGAGAGACACGGGGAGTAGAGAGACACGGGGAGTGGAGAGTGGAGAGACACGGGGAGTAGAGAATAGAGAGACACGGGGAGTAGAGAGTGGAGAGACACGGGGAGTAGAGAGACACGGGGAGTAGAGAGTGGAGAGACACGGGGAGTGGAGAGTGGAGAGACACGGGGAGTAGAGAGTGGAGAGACACTGGGAGTAGAGAGACACGGGGAATAGAGAGTGGAGAGACACGGGGAGTAGAGAGTGGAGAGACACGGGGAGTAGAGAGACACGGGGAGTAGAGAGAGGAGAGACACGGGGAGTGGAGAGTGGAGAGACACGGGGAGTGGAGAGTGGAGAGACACGGGGAGTAGAGAGTGGAGAGACTCGG
>JAZEWT010000029.1:8265829-8277652 GCA_036362905.1 Mordacia mordax
ACAAACCCCTCCACCACTGTAAGGTGGCGGTTCAAGGAGGGGACTGGCGTCCCATAGTGTGCATATCCCTGCCTTGCGCCCTGTGTCTGCTGGGATAGGCTCCAGCTCACCGCGACCCTGTACAGGACTAAGCGGTTTCTGACAATGAGATGAGATGATGAGATGATTTTGAATTCATAATTAGCAGACGCCCTTATCCAGGAAGACTTAAAATACTGACAAAGGGACGAAAAAAACCACAAAAAGGTGGAGGGAAGGCGGCCATGCAGTCAGCCGAAGCCAACACCTGGCAGACACTGCATTCTATACATTATGATTATATCGGCCACTTAATGAGTTTTTTTTTTATTGTGAGAGGAAACTGGAGAATCCGGAGGAAACCCATGTAGAACTGGGGGAGAACACAAAAACTCCACGCAGAAGGTGTCCTAGACGGGAATCGATCTGCCTCGGGCAGGACGTCATTTCAGCCCATCAGGCTGGCGCAGACCACTTCACCAGCCTGAGAGACTGGCACCGCTAAATGTACCTAGTACGTAAACGAATGGGATAGTTTATTGTTCTTCATCTAAGGGTTTTCATTGGGTGTTTATCAACTTGGTGATTTCTTCATCGTAATGATGTAGGTTTTCACGGCTCGATGCATGATGACTGCTTCGAAAAGCTGCTCTCTCGGGACAGCCGCGTCGATGGCTCTCTCTCCTCTCCTCGCGACGTTTCGCCTCACACGAGGCGAAACGTCGCGGCTGTCCCGAGAGAGCAGCTTTTCGATTTCTTCATCGTAAATTAGACGTTGGTCGCTCAGTCATCTTGGGCACCACTCACAGCACGCGTGTCGCACGGTGCCGACCACGAACAGCTCCACTCACCTTGACGCTGTCCCCGTCTGGAATGTCGTCATTTTCCTCGACAACGCTCGTGAGCGACTTGCGGGGGCCCTGCACGTTGATGCTGGGCAGCAGGAAGGGGTCCCCACTCTGCTGCTGCTGCTGCTGCTGAACGATCTGTACCTGCGCGATCTTACGATTGTTCTCGTACCCGGACGACACGCCCATCATCAGGTGCAGCACCGACTTGCGCCGCTTGTTGGCGTGCAGGTGCCCGGCGCTGGACGGAGGCAGCAGATGTTTCCCGTCCTCCGTGTCCGGAATGAGCGACAGCCGGCGTCCCTCGGACTCGTGCGCCATGCCCGGCATCACCGCTGCCGCCACCGCTGCCTTGCTCGGGGTGATCGAGAACCGCTTGCTCTGGAACAGGCCCTGGATCGGTTCTGTGATGACAGCGCCGACTGCAGCGGTGGCGGTGGTGGCCAGCGTGACCGCAGCATCCCCCGACTGCGCGGAGCCTCGGCGCAGCACGCCTGTGATCATGGAGCCGCGGCGCTCCGTGCTGCAGCTATCGAAGCGCTCCGCCTGCAGGATAAGCGACAGGATCTCTAACTTGCTCTTCTGCAGCTCGGGGAAGGTGCCGTAGAAGTAGACGACGCCGTCGTTGAGGATCAGGACCTTGTCGGCTCGTTGCAGGTGCTCCACTTTGGATGTCACCAGCATGCGCGTCTTCTTGGCCAGGAAGCCGTTGATGCAGCTGTGGGTGAACGTCAGCGTGCGCTGCATTAGAACGACGCAGTTGATGGACGCGCGCTTCACAGTGACGAGGGCCTTTTTAAAATGCTTCGCGAATTCACCTCTCGAAGATTTGCTTCTCGGTTGACACATCAAGGTAGCTGAATGGAGAATCCAGCAAGTAGAGATCTGCGTCTCTGTACACGGCCCTAGGTGGCAGAGGACAAATGGGGTCACAAAGTTATGAAGAAGCTCACACCGCGTTCGTCATCGTAAGCATCGTCGTCATCGTCATCACCCTCTATACCACGAGTGTTGCCATGGCGGACTGCTGTGGCGAGCCCACCACGTCTCAGCTTGCAGAGTAACACCAACCCATACGAGAGCATGGCATTTGGAAGAAAGTGCCCCATCTCAGTGACTCATTAAGTCCCTCTTTTACCCAGGCGAGGCCGTGGCACTTAGGAAGTGGTACTCATTGGGTTACAATCAAACTTGTATTTCACTTGTCAGAGATGAAATTTCTGACGGTGAAAAATAAACAGAATTAGTACGAGCAATTAAATGAGTCCGGTCATCGGTGGCCCAGCCTGAGATCATCCCCTGCACTTTAGATGCCAGTTGAATCACCGCATGTTGCTACCTGAGTTTGAGCCCAAGCTCTCAGTGGTGCCGGGCGTGGCAGGATCTGCGCCTGAACTCTGAATCAGCCCTTGCGCTGCAATCCAACATCCTCTACGGAGGTCCTGAGGTGATGGGAGTGGATTTTCGTGACGGTAAATGTTTCGGAGTTGGGTGAGCGGACCTGGCGAGGGAGATGCGTGCCCGTTGGCCACCGCTTAGGTTGAAGCCACTCTCCCCAATCAGCGTTCTCTCTTTTTGGGGCAGATTCAGGATTTCCTACAATGATGAAACAGACGGTTGAGACGCATCCATCCGCACACACACAGTGACCCAGCACGGTGACCTTGGCTGACCCAAGTGACCTAGCATGATAACCAGGAGGAGTGATTGGGGCCAAAACCCAGAAACATGTCTCAGTCAGTTTTATCAGCACTATTCACAAAATTGTGCAGGATCATGTGATAAGGTTCTGCAACTGTCACCAGATCTTGGTAGTAATTAATTCCTGCTACCCAATCATTAGTGCCAATTCCCTAACTATCCGGGTCAAACCATAATCAGACGTGGTCAAGTGGCAACCCTACCTTCATCCAGGTCTACACAAGTGGGGAGCCAGGACGGGTGTTACCAATGGTGGCACACTTGTAACGTTTGTGCATGGGTTCGACTAAAGCTCGGTTACCTTTCTGTGGATTTTGTGTGTTCCCTTCGCATCCATGTGGGTTTCATCGAGTACTCCGGTTTCGTTCCAAAGCAAAAAATAACTCTATTTGGCCGACATACGTATTCACAATTCAATTCCTGAAGATGTTTCTAATATGGGAGGCGAAACGTCACGAAAGACAGGGAGGGAACACTCAACAAGGCCATTCCGGAAGGTCATCTTCAAAAACCAGTCCTCACGCTCTTTGGCCGATATCTTAAAATATTAAGAATGCAGTGTCTGAAAAATGTTGACGCCGGAAAATGTTGACGCCAGCTTACTGGATGGCTGCCTCCCCTCTCCCGGCCTCTGAAATGTCTCAAACCTCCAAGGGACTCTCACTCTCTCTTCGAGAGTAAATGAATACAGGAGATTATTGCTAACAAATTAAGCGTTTTGTTCTCACCTCTTGCAGGCCGCAAGCGTGCAACACTTGCCAGAAGATCGCTTTGTCCATGTGCAGGCCCAGCGTGATGTTCTCCTGCACGGACGCATTGATGATCCACGGCTGCTGCGACGAGAAGGAGAGGCGGCCGCTGTGGCGCACGCGCCCGTCCGATGGCAACAGCTCCCCCAGCATGAGCAGCAGCAGCGAGCTCTGTGCCCACACAAAGGTTCCCCGTGTAGCTCCAATCATCCACCAGGGTAAGTGCTAACGGTCTTCACCATGGGGTCGGGGGGGGGGGCACTCGGCACAGATGTTTCAAAAGAACAGCTTTGCAAAGCTATTCTCATATATCAGTCTGGAAGGAACTGTTGAACTATGTAGCTCGTTTAAACAGTTGTACATATCAGGGCACCAGGGACAATTTTGTCAGGACCATTATCCTAGGCAGTTTGTCTTTGGGCTGTAGGAGGAAACATGAGTATCCGACGAAAACTCACGCGAACACGGGGAGACACTCAAATTCCGCAGAGTAATGAAAATCCTCAGCCGTGCACTGTGACGGAAATCAAGGGAGAGGGAAACTCACCTTGCCCGAGCCGAAGGAGCCCATAACAATGAGCATCTCGCCCTTATTCAGTTTGAAGTTGATGTCGGAGAGCACATACGACTTGTAGAAGGGCAGGTCGGTGGCAGCCACGTTGACGATTCCGTTCTTCAACTTGCTTCTTTGCTCGGCGACGATCCCGTCGATCTAAGAATCGACCATCGATACAGCCGACACATGTAGCAGGAAAACAAGGAGCTACATCGGCAGCACTCAACCACTCACACATCCATCCACCCGCGTACTCGTTAACCCACGCACCCGCTCACTCACCCACTCACCCGCTCACCGCGCCGCCGGTCACAACACATCTTTCTGTTCAGTAAACAACCATTCCCATTTCGACACGCGGGGCCTTTCAGCCCGTTATCAGCAACCGTGTAAATCAATCGACTTACTCTGGGAGGTCATGCTGTGAGGCGAGGGCCCCAGGGATTCACCATCGTCACCTCATCGTCACTAAACAGCCGTGCACAGTTTTATCAACATTCATTAACAAAGTTGCCTGTGACAATGGACCTCCGTGGAGAGCCAACAGCAACCGCTCCGGGCTTGGCCGCGAGGAACAGGGTTCGGGTGGAGAAGCAATTCCTCACCTGGTCCCATGAGGCCGTGATGGACACGATCTCCACCTCGGTGGTGGACAGGTTATAGTCGAGCGGACAGTACTCCTTCAGCAACAGGAAATCCTGGCACGGGCACGCGCCGGGTCCACGTTATGGTTACTGCTTAGTATCCACGTTACAGTAACTAGCTCTGTACCCACATTACAGTAATTATCTCCATACCCACGTTATAGTAACTTGCTCTGTATCCACGTTATATTAACTAGCTCCGCATCCACGTTATAGTAACTAGCTCCATACCCACGTTACTGTAACTAGCTCCGTATCTACGTTACAGTAACTAGCTCCTTACCCACGTTACAGTAACTAGCTCCAAACCCAGGTTATGGTAACTAGCTTCGCACCCACATTACAGTAACTATTTCAGTATCCACGTTACGGTAATTAGCTCCGTACCCCCGTTAGAGTAACTAGATCCATAACCTCGTTACAGTAACAAGGTCAACACCCACGTTATGGTCACTAGCTCTGTACCCACGTTACAGTAACTAGCTCCATACCTACGTTACAGTAACTAGCTCTGTACCCACGTTACGGTAACTAGCTCCGTACCCACGTTACAGTAACTAGCTCCGTACCTTCGTTACAATGACCAGATCCGTTTCCACGTTACAGTAACTAGCTCCGTACCCACGTTACAGTAACTAGCTCCGTATTCACGTTACAGTAACTAGCTCCGTACCTACGTTACAGTGACCAGCTCCGTTTCCACGTTACAGTAACTAGCTCAATACCCACGTTACAATAACTAGCGCCGTATGCATAGAAGGGTAACTAGCTCTGGGTCCAAGTCACGTTAACTAGCTCTGGGTCCAGGTTATGGTAACCAATTGATAATCAGAGCTACGTGCAGATCAAGCCGGACCTGTGGTTCTTGGGCCTACTATCCAAAAATGAATGTTATTTCGGGCTGCATCTTATTTTTATAACCCAAAATACTTTGTTATTTATCGTTTATAATATTTATATATAACAGTGTTCAATGACATTGTGGTAATATTGAAACAGATTTTGTGCATTTTCTCTGTTCTAATATTGATCGCTGCTGGAATTAGCCCAGGTCGCAAATCACTGCTGCATGACCACTCCGTCACAGCTGAGAAGATGATGGAACAGGGTAGCACAGGGCCTGGGTTCGATTCGTGATCCGGATGCCTTTCTCTGTGGCATTTGTGCGTTCTCCATCTCGTCTGCGTGAGTTATTCTCCACGATCTCCGGTATCCTCCCACAGTTAAATATGTACAAAAACAACAATGAGACTTGCTCTCCATAGCTGTTTTTTCGGATCCTCGTCTCTCCTTTCGACGTTTCATCCAGCATGTTGAAAGCATCAACAGGTACCTAGCATCAGACACGGCTATCCCGAAAGAGCAGCTTTTAAGAGCAATTGCTCATCCATGGAGCTGTGAAAAACTATATCGGTAGAAAACCACACAATGTATCTAGAATTGGTCAAACTTCCCAGTTTTGTAAACTTGCACTGTCAGTTGCACGGATCACACGCAGTGACATCAGCGTCCCTACTGCGCTAACCCTCCTGACAGAGGTAACAAGCCTGGTGATGATCATCACACAGACGTGGCCGACCTAGCGAGAGGACGATGGTACGAGGTTGTGAGTGACGTCGTCAGATTTCATCACATCAACCTTTGTTTTTCAGCAGGTTTTCCGTTTTCCTTCAACGTGTACCCACGTTCATGAATTGACTTAAAACATCTTAATACACATAGGACCGCAGAGCTAAGAAAATTCATGGTTGCTGTCTGGCTATTGCTGTCTTCAAACTTCATTTATGGTTCATCTGCAATTGTGAGAGATCCAATTTGCATGAATGGCGACGCTGTATGTAAAACTAAGTATCACTGTTATTATTGATAGACCTTTAATGCAGACTTGTGGCAGCCTAGGCCAGATCTGTTCTGACCGCTAGATGGTGATTATGTGATCAGTTAGGAGCCGAGAGAGCAGCCTTTCGGCTGACTGGCGAGATCCTCTACAGAGTTGTCAAGTGACACAATGAGCCGACAGGAACACGGATATATTGTGGAATGGCACACCGACTGGCAAATTACATATAGAACCCCGCATAATCTCTCCCAACTGCACTCATGGTTCCTTGTTGGCTTCTCGATGTTCGACGGTAGTTAATGTCTGTTGAAGCCACCCCTTAATGCTCACCCACGTCCTTTCTCACGGGGAACATTCGGTTACCTCCCTCGGAAGAAAGCAAATATGAAACATAACACTGAGGGCGCAAAGCGGGGAATACCGAGGATGTGACGCCAGGACATCGCATAGCACACTTTTTGGGGTAATTTACTCAGCAAGCCAATTAACTTAGGTAGCAGCGTGTATTTCGACGGTGAGAGGAAACCGGATTTCCCCCACGCAGACACGGGGAGAGATTCCACGAAAACGTCACACAGAAAGGCACCCGAGCCGGGAATCGAACCGGGGCTGTTGCGGTTTAGCGACAGCGCTACTCACTGCGCCACCCTTGAGAATCACATTCATTCTCTCAGCAACGTATACGCAGAATGACGGGTAATGAGGCAACATATAGTGGGGGATTCCTGCATCTGTCGTTACTGCTGCCTGTGCATGGTACAGGGAATCTCAGACAGTAGAATCCCAGGAGTAATATACAAATTCACATTCTGGGAGAAGGCTTTTGTGCCGGCTGCCCCACGCTTTTTGAACGACATCGTCAAGAGCTTGAGGCTACAGTCAGTGCTATCGTTGAGTCACCTAAAATCACAATTTTTACCAACATTTCCACCCAGTCTCTTTTGCATGAATTGAGTCATCTTTTTAAAGGTTGCAATTACTCATTCGTTTGGTTGTGAGAAAAAAAAATATATTTCCACGTAACCGTTGTCCCTATTTGTGCTTCACAATCTCGAGTGTTACTGTTTATATCATGTTTGAGGTTGTGGTTTTATCTGTCTACACGTTGGGGCTGTTTGTTGAACTGTGCAATCTTGCGTGTTAACGATGACGGTTAGAGTTTCACATGCGCACATATTGTCGCTGTGAGGAAATCTGCCCTTTGGTTTCACGCGTTGTTACGTTGGTCTGAAAGTCCATTCCACCCGGATGTTTACATAATAATAATTGCACTTCGAGAGGGCTTTTCGCCAGAGGGTCACAATGCGCTGCACAGGGCTGTGGAAAGAATGGCATGTCAGTAACAACAACGACATAAGAACAGCAAATCAATAACAATAACGGGTTTTTTTACAAATCTGAGCTGTGGAGAGAACGGCATGTCAACCACAACATCAGAACAGTTAAACTGAATGTCACATAATGGCTATAATTTAGAGGACATAAAATAAGCCATTAAATTAATTGTTCAACAAACAAATGAAGGAATAATTGTCCCTGAGCAGGTGCAGATTGGCAGTGAGCCATCATATTTTGATCTTATGTACAGAGTAATGATCATATTTTATAACAAAGCTATATTTTACAAACGCCATTTAACGGAGTCATACACGTTTCTTATAGCAGCAATAAAACACTAAAATAATTACAATTTCCACTCTTTACAAAGCAGAATGGTGTCTCGGACGTCACGCACAGCGTCCGTTCCTTCTGACGTGGGTTCAATAGAAGTCCGTTAGATCGAGGATATTACTCCACCATTCCCTAATCAACTACTCGATGGAGCGATGTCATTTACAGTGAAGCCACTGACAGGTTTACATGTGGATGCAGTGAGCAGCGCTGCTGCTTCACAGCAGGAAGGGCCCGGGTCTATTCCAGGCTCGGGTGCTACATTGCTGTGTGCAGGCTGCATTCTCTCCCCGTGTTTTTCATGTTTTTTTTCGTCAGGTAATCCGGTTTCCTCCCACAGTCCACACATGCTGTCTAGGTTAACTGGTCTGTTGACCAAATTGCCCCCAGTCCGCTGAGATGTGACTTACTTAACCCTCCATGCTGGACAACTGTTAAACAGTACTACATAGCTCAACGGTTGCTTCCAGCACCGATGAAGATTGTCGCGGCTCGATGCACGATGATTGCTTTCCAACGATGTTTTTTGTCCAACGATGTTCTTTCGCTCGACATAGATTTCCCAAACAAAGCGCTTTGGAAAGTAATCATCACCACTGACTCAAAGAAGCCGGGCCTAAATTGCCACCACCTGCACTCAACGCGAGCCCTCAAAGCGGGTGACTGCAGCGAGAGGAGGAGGAGGAGGAGGAGGTTACCTGGATCTTGCGAATGGAGGCGGTGGCGTCGACCCACATCTGCAGCGACCAGGGCAGTGACCTGGTGATGGCCATGCGCAGCACGTTGAAGAAGCTGACGGACGTGAGCACGCGGCGTAGCGTGAGCTCGTTGAAGATTGCGTACGGCAGGATGGACGCGAAGACGACGAACACTCCGGAGAAGAAGAACGCCGCGCTGTTGAAGTATCGGCTGTACGAGGCTCTGCTTGTCAGCTTCAGCTCCTGCCTGGTGCGGGGGTGGGGGGCGGCAGTGTTGGCAGTCGTGGTTGGGTCGCCGGCCGGCAAGAGCGTGGCGCTGGCGAGAGCGTGGCGCTGACGAGAGTGGCATTGGCGAGAGAGTGGCGCTGGCGAGAGCGTGGCCCTGGCGAGAGCGTGGCCCTGGCGAGAGAGTGGCCCTGGCGAGAGAGTGGCGCTGGCGAGAGCGTGGCCCTGGCGAGAGCGTGGCGCTGGCGAGAGCGTGGCGCTGGCGAGAGCGTGGCGCTGGCGAGAGCGTGGCGCTGGCGAGAGCGTGGCGCTGGCGAGAGCGTGGCTCTGGCGAGAGCGTGGCACTGGCGAGGGTGTTCCGCTGGCGGGACTTACCTGCGCAGCTCGTTGATGAGCTTCTCCATGGCCTCCTCCCAGCCGTGCACCTTGATGGACTCGATGTTGTCGAGCACCTCCGAGGTGAGTGCGATGCGCTCGTTGATCTTCCCTCCGCGTTTGTCTCTGAAAGGGAAGCGGCGCCCGAAGTCGCTCGCACACCGCGGCCGTCCTCACGCAGTGCGTGGCCGTTAGTCGACCACACTTCAGCGCGAGTGTCGGGGCAGGTGGAAGAATGCAGAGCAAGGACGTGCGATGTGAAATCCACCGTGGTGTGGAGTCGCGCTGCTGCTTCACAGCAAGAAAGCCCCGGGTTGGATTCCTGGTTCGGGTACCTTTTTGTGTAAAATTCGCTTGTCGTCTCCTCGTGTCTGTGTGGGTTTCGTTGTGTACTTAGGTTTCCTCCCATAGCCCAAAGACATGCTGTCTAGGTTAATTGCACTGACCAAATTGCCTCTCACAGTGAAAGAACCTCTCACAGTGAGACTGTCCCTCACAGTGAGTCAGTCGCTCTCACAGTTGAATAGCCACGGGGACAGGGATTCTTGTTTACTGCTTGCTGCTCGGTTGGCAGAGGTGCTTTTTGATCCCTGTGTGGGCTCCTCATTATTGAAGCTTTCCTGGGGCCTCACGATCACGAACACCACCCCTGGCTCTAGCGCCGTGCCAGGCCTCACCTGTAGTAATTGATCTTGTGCCCCAGCCACGCTTGGAAGATCGTCACGATGAGCAGAATGGCAAAGCCCACGAGGCAGAAGGGCCCCAGCTCTCGCCAGAGGAAGGCCAGCAAGCCCACGCACTGGATGGGCGCGATCCAGATGAAGTGGGCCTGCGTCAGGCTCTGGGGGAGACACAGGCGCGGGTCCACCAGCCGTTTCAATAGCGCCGTCCATGTAGTTGTGCGGCGAGATAGAGTCTGTGCAGCGGTCACATCCACGACTCCCCAAGAGACAAAGTCCTTCCCGAGTCCGCGCAATTTCCGTGTGGAGTTTATAAGTTCTCCCCATTTTTCGGTGTGGGTTTCCTATGGGTTTTCCAGCTTCCTCCCTCAAATGAAACACTCCTTGTTGTATTGACCAACAACGGCATAATATTCAGGACGCAGATGCTGGCAGGTTGGCACGGCTGACCTGGCTGACTCCCCCCTCTCCTCGCTGCGCTTCCGCATCCGTGTGTCGTGACCAGGAGTCGAGTTTGCACAGTGGCGCGTTATTAACAATATTATCCTTATTGTTCCTCACAGCGATGTCTGTGTGGGTGAAACGCAGAGTGCAAGACGCATGTGTGTCAGGCCTTTGTCACTCCACTGCTGGAAAAAGGCCTCCTCACACCTTGCTGTGTTTACGAAAAGTTTGACAGTTCTCTAAAGAGTTGCTCTTTCTGGATAGTCGTATCCAGATTTCCTCCCCTATCTTTCGCGAGGCCGGAGCCTATCCCGGCAGATACAGGATTCAAGGCAGTGCTATATCTATGATGGGACGCTAGTTCATCACAGGGCACTGGGTATAGTTTAGTGAGCAGACCAATTATCTTAGGCAGCAGAGACGTGTCTTTGGAACGTGGGAAGAAACCGGCATACCCGGTGAGTGGGTAGGTGGGTGAATTAGTGGGTGTGTGAGTGGCAGCAGCAACATGTCTTTGGACTGTGGGAGGAAACAGGAGTACCCTTTGAAGACCCACGCAGACACTGGAAGAACCTGCAAACTCCACACAGATAGTACTACCCATGACTCATGTTATCCCAATGTCGATTGATAATTCTAGATGATTACAGTTAGACTGGAGAATTGGGAGAATGTTGATTTAATTTGAATCTTGATGAAACTGCCAGTGGCTCCTCCGGCACGAATGTCCTGTGAACATCACAGCTACCATCCCATCTGGATGAGCACATGTCCCTCGTAGGCCACGAACGGGTCCATACCTCATCAAACTTGTTCAGGTTGTTTGACAGCAAGCTGACGAGCTGTCCCACGGTGATCTTATCCAGGACGCTGCTCGAAATCTTCATGATCTGTGAGAACAAGACATCGGGCCAACATGGGTTTGCCTGCGTTATGAGACGCTGGGGGCCGCGCGGCACCCTTCCATTGGAAATTCGCTTAGCTGAGTCCCTGAGAATCATCTTCAAATCCCGTCTCGAGACTCACTTGTTCCGTAAGGACTTGAAGTCCTCTGGCTGGGGCTGTTGATGCTGCTCACTGCTGTGTGCTTGGATGATGGCTCGCTGTTGACTTGCACCTGCTCAGTAACACTTATTCCTTCCTTTATTTGTTGAACAATTATTTTATTTGTTATTTTATGTCCTTGATAGATTTATTTATTATTTTACTTTAATTCATCCACTCTGATGCTGTTGACAAACCGTTCTCTCCACAAGGCTGTGCCGCAATTTGTGAGCCCTGGAGTGAAAAGCGCTCTATAAGTGCAAATATTATTATAACCCTTATCTCATCTCATCTCATTATCTGAAACCGCTTAATCCTATATAGGGTCAC
>JAZEWT010000029.1:8408699-8420418 GCA_036362905.1 Mordacia mordax
CTGTTAACGCTATGGGTACTTTTTTGCCAGTATACATATATAAGATTACAACAGGTTTTACCGTATCTGGCGATTATGCAGGTGTTAAGATCTTAACAGGTGGCAAAAAAGTACCCATAGTGGGATACCAAGATGGCTGTCAATGGAAACCGTCATAGTTGATTGCAGTGGCCATTTTGGGCGCAGTTGACAAAGCACTGAGCATGAAGGAGTTGGCGGTGTGAGTTCCTAATTGTAAAGGTCTGTTGATTGTTGCTGTCGCCACTGTAGCGGTGACAAGCATAATACAATTGTCCTATTAAAGACAATTGTGCATCCAAGTCTTAGAGTCAACTCGTCAGCTGCTTGTGATTCGTGAGGAAGATAAAAAAAAGTACACAATGCAGAGTACTGCCATCAAAGATCCTTGAGCGCGTTCACACACGTTGGCTTTTTAATCATATTATTACTAAATCATAACCATTTATTGCTTATTTAAGCATTATCATTTATCGGAGAGTCGTCGCGGTCAGCCTGGTCTCTTATCTAAAATCTCAGGGCACACAGATGGGCAGACGGGCTGACGCCCGCCACATAACGAAGCATTTGAACCCGGTATCCTCAGTGCGGGCAAACACATACACACACACACGTTTGCACCATTACATATAGATTTACGTTGTTTAAACAATTACACAAGATGTCCAAAGGGATAAGATGGATTAAGGTGCACCTTGAAAAAACATACAAGCATTTGCTTCATTATTCTAAAAGCATTTGCTTCATCATTCTGAAAGCTGTTGATTCGGTATAGCCGTGTCGATCGCTGGGAGATAGAATGAGAGGGAGTAATAGAGAATGAGAGAATGACTTGGCATAAAGACAGCAGAGTCACACAAAGGACTGACCCACACAGCGCCAGAGGATGCTTCCAACGTGGGAGGCGAAACGTCGTTAGAAAGGAAGGGCGCTTGACACGGCTATCCAGAAAGAGCAGCCCTTGAGAGCGATTCTCAGCACACATCGTGCTGCGGCAAACATAAATAATCAAAGCTACTATCGCCTCGAGATAGACGCCGCAGATCCTTCGAAGATCGTGTGTGTGTCAGAAGCCCCGGGTGGACAGGGGGTTGTGACGCCTCCTGGTCACACTCCATTGCAGAAGAGAGGCTGCCGCTCCTCTGTCGGGAGCTGGACCTCAGTAGTATAAAGGAGGTCTGATGGACTGGTTGTGGCTCCAGTCATCATGAGAGATGGAGAGTTCTTCAATCGGGGGCAAGAAACTGCCATACAACAGGATGTCTCTCTTCTTCTGAATACATAGGAAGGTGGTGGTGAGGTGTGGGAATCTGTGAGTGCCAGGCTACTGTGGGTTCACCTCGGTATTAATGGTTGGCGAGGGAAGGTGGTGGTGGCTTACATCCTAAGTGACGAGGGACATCAGTGGATGGGATGCAGGCAAGGCCAATGAGTCAGCTGCCTTCTATAACCGTCTGTCCTAGGTGCCAGCTGAAGTGGTTCCTCGAGATAGAGTCATTATGCTATGTGACACTAATGCCTGAGTGGGTCATGATGAAGACACTTGGGCTGGAGTGATTGAAGCCATGGGCCAGATCAGCTCAACAGCGTTGGGAGGCTGCAATACTTTTCTGCAGACCATGGGCTCATTACCACAAACACGCTGCTCCGTCATTGTCCCAGCCGCACAACTACCTTGTCAATCAATAAAGGACATCAAATATAAAATGAAACACATGTAAAAAAAGGGAAGGAATATGTGTTCCTGAGCAGGAAACAGTACACCATCATCCAAGTACACAGCAGTGAGCAGCATCAACAACCGCAGCCAGAGAACTTCAAGGCTTCAGGGAACAAGTCTTGAGACGGGATTTCAAGATGCCCAAGGATTCAGCTGGTCAAATTTCCAATGGACGGGAGTTCAAGAGTCTGGGAGGAGAGAGAAGGCTCTGTCACCTATCGAACAGAGGTGTGATCTGGGTACATACAGCAAGCCCGTATTGGAGGATCGAAGTCATTGTGTTAAGGAGGATGCTTGAAGTAGGGCGGCATGGTGGCCCAGTGGGTAGCGCTGTCGCCTCACAGCAAGAAGGTCCCGGGTTCGAATCTCAGCTCGGGTGCCTTTCTGTGTGGAGTTTGCATGTTTTCCCCGTGACCATGTGGGTTTTTGCCGGGCTCTCCGGTTTCCTCCCACAGTCCAAAAAAACATGCTGCTGCATAAGTTTATTGGCTTGCAAATTAAATTGCCCGCAGTGCCCGGTGATGGACTGGCGTCCCATCGTGAGTATATCCCTGCCTTGCGCCCCGTGTCTGCCGGGATAGGCTCCAGCTCACCACGACCCTGTACGCGGTTTCTGACAATGAGATGAGATGAGAGGATGCCTGAAGTAGGTCGCGGATGTATATGGAGCAGCGCCAGTGACAGCCTTGTAGGTGAGAGGGGTGATCTTAAATTCAATCCTATATTTAGCCGGTAGTTCATGGAGAGACACCAGCATTTGTGTGATTCGAGTTTCGATTTATGATCGTGGAAGGGAATTCGGATGAGGACTCTGGCAACTACATTCTCCATGTGTCAGAGGCGACTGATAAGGTGAACAGGGACGTCACAATGTAGTGCATTGCAATAATTAAAGGGTCAAAAGATGAAGATATGGATTAGCTTTTCAGCGTTGGTGGGTACCAGGATGTCGTGCAGTCTGACTATATTTTGAGATTTAAATAGCCTCCCTTCGTCACCTTATTGATATGTGTCTCGAAGGTGAGTGAGGAATCAAGAATCACTTCTAGTCTCTGGACTGCAATAACAACTTCGATGGTCTGGTCGTCAAGGGCTGGAATGATTGAAAGGAAAAGCCCTCGAAGCCTATGCCGGAAGACAGGGGCATAAAGCGGGGCTACATCCAGGATGCGACGAGAGCACATCGCAGGGCACTAAGGGCAATTCATCCAGCAGGCCAATCAATCCAGACAGCAGCGTGCCTCTGAACGGCCGGAGGAACCCCGAGCACCGGGCAAAAACCCACGCGGACACGGGGAGAGAACATTCACACTGTACACAGAAGGGCACTCGAGCCTGGGAACGAACCAGGGTCCCTCCCGCTGTGAGGCAGTAGCGCCACTCACCTGGCGGGAGTTCATGGAATGATAAGAAATTAGGTAGTGTAGCAGCAACGTGGTGAGTGTTTAGGCGGTGAGGTAATGAGTGGGTAAATGGTGAGTAGTGGTTAGGAGAAGATCAGTGAGGAAAGTGGTGATAGTTACGTGAATGTGGTGAGAAATGATGAAAAGGGGTAAGAGGTGAGGAGGATGGTGAGAAATGAGTGATAGAGAATGGTTAAAGGTCATCACGAGAGGGTTATGAAGGTAAGAGGGTAACGAGGGGAGAGTGAGGTGAGGTGAAAAAGTGAGGAGATAGTGGGGCGCTTGAAGATGCGAAGATTTGTTGCAAAAATATGAAGAAGGTGAGGATGACTACGTGAAATGAAAGGTGAGGATGGGGGTGCGGTGGTGAATGAGAATGAGAAGAGAGGAGGGTCGTGAGGGAGAGCGAGGTGAGGAAGGTGTTGGTGAGGGTGGGGGTCAGCTATGCAGTGAGTGAGCTGCTGGTACTGCTACGGCGCTGGCGACTGCTGCTGCTGCAAGGCGAGGTGGAATCCGCTGTCGCTGCTATTTATCGGCAGGACGCGAGGCTCCACTCTCTCGGTGAGTGGGGAAAGGCCCAAGAGTTGAGGCCTAAACGTTTCTATTGAAGACTAATAAGAATTAAAAGAAAAGAATAAACCTTAAAAAACGATTAAAACGCTTTCGAACACACTCAGATGGACTCGTAAAACTCGTATATCGGTTGCTTTCAACAGCAGCGGTTTAACAGCAGCTGCAAAGAGCCCGCATCTATCGAGGGCCCCATATAATACCCACGTGGCCTGGTGTCGGCTAGCTGCAGAAACCTGCAAGTGAAAATGTCATCATTGTTTGAAGCTGGGGGCACGCATCCTTGCCCCGTCCTCCTGATGCCGACAGGAAATGGGTGAGATTTAGGACTCCGGCTCATGCATTTGGAATGCCTGCACTGGGTACACGGTCCAGACCTCCCTAGAGACCTTGACTGACGGAGGAGGTGTTCCAGCCAGCCGAGAGAAAAATGGCAAGCCCACACCTAACATTTACAACATCCCACGCCTGAGAATGAAAATGTTTACTGAAACCTTTGGTTGTAGGTTCGAAGAGATGTGCAGAATTGCAGTTCTCACCCCGAGTTGCAACACTACACAAATTGCCTTCCTTTAAAGGAAAAATTGTGATCCAGTCTCTGACCCGGAGGAAAACGTTCGTAGGTTTGTAGAGCCTTACTGTGAGGTCTTGGGGTAGGGGAACCCCCTCAGCACAGATAACACTATGGGACAACGTGGTGGTGACCCTGCCAGGTCTGCAGTGCCTCAGACATTGGATGAAGTAGTACCCCCCCGTGAGTGCAGAGGTGCTATGTGTAGAGGAAGTACGCAAGACAGTCCAGAGCCTGAAACTGGGAAAAGCACTGGGCAGAGATTATCTCCCAAACAAAATGCTTAAGGAAGGTGGTGTCTGTCTGCAGACTGCCCTATATGACATAATTACAATAGTCTAGAGTACAGGACGGGCTTTGCAGGATTGGAAGGATGCCACAGTGGTCCTCCTCTTTAAGAAGGGGAACTGCACCGATTTTAACAACTGCAGGCGCGCCTCATTCCTCAGTGTTCTGGAAAGGTCATGGCAAAGATTATTCAACATCGCCTTGCCAGGCATGCTGAGGAGAGGCTTACAAAACCTTAGTGTGGTTTCAGACCAGGGCGGTCTTACACAGACGCCACATTCTCTGTCCGGCTGCTAGAGTAGAGGTGTAAGGAATTCCAACAGGACCTTATTGACCTGGTTAAGGTCAATAATACCATTAGTAAGCTGTGGATTGTTATTCCTGCTTTCGAGGCCCTTTACTCTCTATTCAGAGTCATTAAGAACCTTCATGAAGGTGGGCAATCCCGGGAAAAGCTACGCCGTCGGGAGTTAGTCTTTCCCTATTCACCTTGGGTGCAACAGGGATGCCTTCTAGCTCCTACATGATTTGACAAGTTTTATGAGTATGAGAGGCTTTCCATTGATGCACCAGTGGTATTCCCATCCGGTACATGTACAATGAGAGGCTTATAAATGCCCGGGTTCGGTTAAGGAATGATTCTCTACTGGCCAACCATGTTACGTATGCCCACGGTTTGGTAATTGCCGCTCGCTCTGAGGAGTTGGAGGCTCTGCTGTTGAACCTGGAGCATGCCACAAAGAGGTGAGATCTTAACATCAGCACCACCAAAACCAAGTACCTGCATGTCTAATGCATGCCACTGGATACTCCATGCCCTCAGCTCTCCATTAGTGATCAGGCTGTTTTGGGGAGTGTATAGATATGTCCATACCTAGGGCAGTGTGCTTATGGTCAGTTCCAGTTCAGTAACGGAGTTATCAATTCAAATGAGTTGGGTGGCATTATCTTTGAATTGATTGTCTAACGCTGTGTGGAAGCTGCCTGGCCTGTCGCTCCACACGAAGCTTCGGATCTTATTAGCTGCCTACTATCCATCCTGGGTTTAAACAGTTTGGATTTTGTGAGGCCCACACAAATTCTGGAAAGATCTGGACAAAGTCTCATTGGCGAGCTCCTCCGGCAGGCGAGGCTACGGTGGCTGGGTCGTGTGGTCCGCATGCTCACCCACCACATCCTCAAGCAGCCTCTGTTTGGCCGGAGAGAGGGGACTATACGTGCACGACACGGGCACAGGAAGATCTGGTGCTGAGTAGACTTGCTGAAGACAGGTACCAGCGTTGGCAAAGTCGACCTCAATGGAGGAGCGTTGTGAAGGACACGACCGGGCAGTTGGAGGCAGTCGCCCACCAACAACACCGGAGAGCGGAAGAGAGACAGTCACAATTAAGTGTGGAGCGCTGGGCGTTAAAGCGCAGCACGTTGTCAGACTAGGGAACACAGGTGGTGTACCTGCAGTCATCTAAGTCAGTCAATGCATGGAATTTGGATTTGTCCCTTGATCTCCTGTCGGCGATCCATCGACACTTCAGGTGGCCTTGAGGTGCACCTGGCCTGACACAAGTGCCGTGGTGATACCACCGTCACTTCGTGGCGAATGGCAGTTGCTGGGTCAGTGCCTGTGTGTATGTCAGTGTGTGTGATCGGGTGTCTGTGTGTGGACTGTGTGTTGTGTGTGTGTCTGTGTCTGTGGCAGGGTATTTGTGCAGAGTAATATCCGCGCCTCCACACAAAACGAAGGTTCTGCCCGAGGCGGTTCCATTCTCTTTTACTGTGTGGAGTTTGTGTTCTCCCCCTGTTCTGCGCGTGTTTCTTCTGCATTCTCTGTTTTTCCCCAACAATTAAAAAAGACCACCTCATTAATTAGTTAGCCGATAGCATAATAATATATAAGACGCGGTGTTTGACAAATGTTAGTACCGGTTTACCGAGTGGCTGCGTTCCCAGGCCCTGACGCTCTGGAGATTTCACGTGTCTGTGAATCTTTTTTTCTTTGACCAAATACCTTCGGGGCTGACCGAATGTTTTGAAGATACGCGGCGTCATGATCTGTTGTTGTTATTAACATTATTATTCGCAGGACCATATTCAACAAACCACAGCTCTAACATTGCACAGATTGGGCCGGAAAAAACGGGCACATTTCAACCTTGTGTCAACGTAACTTTGTCGATCATTTAGGGCCCACCTGTGCACGTCACGACCGTTGCGCACACTTGGAAAAGAGGTTCCAGAAGGCGAGTGACGATGCTCGGCGATACAAACCAGGCGAATGGGGGACACATCGACACGCGCCGTGTTGCAATTCCTAAACACGTGTGTGCGTGTGTCCCTGGATGGACGCTTACCACGCGTCACTACAGCCCCAATGGCAGTCACAAACCAAGACTGGCATTGTGAAATAACAGTCAGTTTATATTTAACCTAGAATGAACCCGTGTCCGTATAGGTTTTCGCCGGATACTCCGGTTTCATCCCACCGTCCAAAGACACGCTGCTGCCTAGGTTAATTGGCCTGCCGAGTAAATTGTCCCAAAAACGTGTGCCCTGCAATGTACTGGCGTCACACCCAGGGTATCCCTCCGCCTTGCACCCTTTGTCGGTCGGGATCGGCTCTGGCCCCCCGCCTGAGCCTATTGATAATGAATGAATGATTCCTGGTCGGATGCTTTTTAATTTGCGCATGCTCTCCCCCGTGTCCGCGTGGGTTTTCGCAGGGTACTGCTGCTTCCTCCCACAGTCCAGAGCCACGCTGCTGGTATCCATCCACCCAATCTTTTATATTACCACTCAAACTCACCCAACCACTCACCAACCCACTCACACCCAACCACTCACCCACCCACTCACTCCTACCCTCACTAACCAACCCAACCACCTACACACCCACACATAACCACTCACCCAACCACTCACCAACCCACTCACACACACCCAATCACTCACCCACCCACTCACTCCTCCACTCACTCACCCACCCATTCACGCCTACTCCACTCACCAACCCAACCACTCACATACTCACACATAACCACTCACCCAACCACTCACCAACCCACTCACACACACCCAACCACTCACCCACGCACTCACTCCTCCACTCACTTACCCACCCACTCATTCCTACTCTCACTCACCAACCCAACCACCAACATACCCACACATAACCACTCACCCAACCACTCACCAACCCACTCACACACACCCAACCACTCACCCACCCACTCACTCCTCCACTCACTCACCCACCCATTCACACCTACTCCACTCACCAACCCAACCACTCACCTACCTACACTCACCCAACTACTCACCCACCCACTCACTCCTCCATTCACTCACCCACCCATTCACGCCTACTCTCACTCACCAATCCAACCACCCACAAACCTACACATAATCATCCACACTCACCCACCCACCCACTCACACACTCACTCAACCACCCACCCAAACTCACCCAACCACTCACCCACCCACTCACTCCTCGACTCACTCACCTACCCACTCGCTCCTATACTCACTCACCCATCCAACCACCTACATACCCACCGATAACCACTAACTCACCGAACCCCTCAAACACCCACTCACTCACTCATTCACCCACTCACTCACCCACTCACTCACCCACTCAGTCACCCACTCACTCACTAAGCCACTCACTCCCCAACTCACTCCTCCACTCATTCACTCACTCAACCGCCCACGCACCCATTCACTGTAGCCGGATTCCTCCTGCAGTTACTACACCACTGCCTAGTAAATTGATCCCAGTGCCCTGCGATGTACTGGCGTTACATCTTGGGTATAACTCCCTCTGCCGGAATAGGCTCCATTTCCCCACGACCCTGTACAGGGATAAGCAGATATTAATAATGATGATGATGGAAAGAAACGGAGCGATATTGAGCTCTTTTTTTATAGTTGTCCAGCCGGGAGGGGTAAGTAAGGTACAACATATCATGGTACCAGGAGCAATTTAGTGAGGACCATTAAACTAGCAGCATGTCTTTGGAATGTGGGAGGAAACCGGAATACCCATCGAAAACTCACGCGCACATGGAGATGACGCACGAACTCCACACAGAATGGCGCACGAGGCGGGAATCGAACCTCCTCGAGCAGGAGCTTCTCTCTGCGAGGACGAGGCGTGGATATTACAGCTGCATCGCCACCCCTCCGCCACAACCTAGAGTCTGACAATCGGCCTGGGCCGGTCCCAATGTGGGGCCGACCCCAAGGTCCATCGGCACTAATGGTCGAGAGAACACGACTGTGAGGGACACGGTGGGCAAACCACGTGGTGGTAGTATCAGGACGGGGGAAGTATGGCTAGCGAGGAACCGTCGTCACAGGCCAACTGCTAAAGGTTTATATGACCGGAAGGCAATTAGCTTAGACGCACACGTTTATTGAGCTGTTTAACGTTTACTCAGTTTGAGCAGGGTGAGAACTTGGGGTGAGATCTCGGGGTGAGAACTTGGGGTGAGAACTGCTCGGGGTGAGAACTTGGGGTGAGAACTGCTCGGGGAGAGAACTGCTCGGGGTGAGAACTTGGGGTGAGAACTCGGGGTGAGAACTCGGGGTGAGAACTCGGGGTAAGAACTCGGGGTAAGAATTCCTCGGGATGGGAACTTCCGGGAGATCTTGACCGGGTTCCATTAACAAGAGGGACCTGGGTCGTCGTAAACAAACGGTAAACAAATCAACAAGTAAACGATGCGAAGCAATGAAGCAAATAGCAATCAGCGCAAAAGCAACCACATCGGCATAGCGTGTGAGCAAGAGCGGCTGCTTTCTGCAGACTCATCCAATCAGACGCCCCGATTTGAATGGTCGAAATGCCATATAATATCTTACTTAGAGCTTCGGTTCTAATCTCCACCAGCGGGCTTAAGCCTAGGGGGCGACCCAGACAATATGTTCGGCACACGGACAATTACACAATATGCTGATCGAGGTTGGCACGGCTCGATAAATGAGAATTGCTTTCCAAAGCACGTTCAGCTGTTCGCCAACTAGAAAATACCTGTCTTCATAAACACGTGAGGATGCCTTTAACGTGGGAGGCGAAATGTAGCGAAGGAGAGAGGGAGAGCGCTCGACACGACTACCCCCCAAAAAAACCAACCTCCTCCCGCGGCCCCTGAACCTCCCCCCACGGCCACTGAACCTCCCCCCACGGCTCCTGAACCTCCTCCCGCGGCCCCTGAACCTCCTCCCACGGCCCCTGAACCTCCTCCCACGGCCCCTGAACCTCCCCCCGCGGCCCCTGAACCTCCCCCTGCGGCCCCTGAACCGCTGCGTGGGCAGAGGGACGCGCGACCTGTCTCAAGTTACTGCCCCAATAAATGTGGCCGAGCTGCAGGCCCCGGCCCAGCGGGTCTCTCTATCGACCGCTATCCCTCACCTGCCGTTAGCCACATTTACAGGTGTGGCGTGTTTTCGGTGCAGTCACAGTTGTCCAGCGGGGAGGGGTAGGTAAGTTACATCATCTCAGGTCATCGGAGCCGATTTCGTCAGGACAATTAACTTACAGTGGGCAGCAGAGTGTCTTTGGACTGTGGGGGGGGGGGCGGAAGCAGAGCACCTATAAAAAACTCACCTGGACACCTGGAAAACATGCAAACTCCCGAGCCGAGAATCTAACCGGGGGATCTTCCTGCGAGGCGGCAGTGCTACTCACCGCTCTGTCACCGCGCCTCCCACGGTCGCGCATTCGCGTTCGGAAAACACTGCCTTTGATGTGGATTCGTTGCGCCTCGCTGTGTGAGAAATGTCCTCCACAGCTGTTCTCTCGGGGAATGGGTATAAAGAGAAATAATTAATAAAAATTATGATTCCATTCATAACGCGGACCGCTCCCCTCCACGCCTGGTGACGGACGAGATCGGGGGGCAGAGCGAGAAAACCGCAGAGAAGGGGTGTGAAGACAGCCAGGAGGTCGGCCGACGCTCACCCGCCAGATACTACTCCCTATATATAATGCCGTGTTAGCGGCGAATGCGTTACTGGAATCCGGAGAACCTAGAGGAACCGCACATGGAATAGGGAGAGAGAGAGGTGGGAGGTGAGAGTTGAACCGGGGGAGGTGCGGATGCTACCACTGCACAGACTCTCTGCCGTTCTACTCATCGCTCTTCCCACATTTATTTATTCATTCGAAAGCCCTTCCCCCGACGGTTATCCCGATTGAGCGGTGAGTGTCGTCGCGTCTCAGCTGGAGAATCGGTTGGAATGATCGCGGAGCAGGTATAACGGTCCCTCTCGCTCCACACAAACAGCCACCCTGGTCGCACGGCAGCCTCACCAGCCGCTTGGGATGTCCCACAGATGGAAATCATCCACATTTAATGCAGAAGCAACGCAGATTTGGGCCGCAGCGCGTGTACGCAGCGGCAACATCCGCGTACATTCAGAGAAAGAAGCTCCTGCACGAGACGGTTCGATTTCAGTCTGGGGCACCTCACTGTGCTCAATTTGTGTTCTCCCCCTCTTCTGCGTGGCTTTCCTCCGGTATCCGCCACGGCCGGCACCTTCCCTTAGCTCCTGCGGGGCTACCCCCCCGCCCTCCCGCACGCAGAGACCGCAGCCGGAATGTTTATCTCCTGTTTAGCCAAACATCTCGCCAGTGCCGCGTGTGCGTGCGGTTGGACCTCTCTTGACATATCGCTGAACAGCCGTGTTATTTTCCATGCGATGACTCGGACGCTAGGGAACACAATGGGCCATTGTGTGGAGCTGCCCGTCATCAAAACAACGCTGAGCGGAGCTCGGCTCTACGCGGATATGCGACGTTCAGGTGTCCAGCGGGGTGAGGTAAGCAAGTTACAACATCTCGGGTACCGGAGGAAATGTAGACATGGCAAATAACCGAGCCAGCATGTTTTAGAATGTGGGAGGAAATCGGAGAATGCCATAAAAACCCACGTGGACACGGAGAGAACATGCAAATCCCACACAGAAAGGCAGCGCCCGATCCGAGACTCGAACCCAGGTGATTCTTACTGTGAGACAGAGCGCTGTTCACCGCGTCACTCGTGTCTTACAACATAGGCCAGAAGCAACCCAGTTAATGTAGACACTTATGTTGGCGGGCGGCGCGGTGGCCCAGTGGGTAGCGCTGACGCCTCACAGCAAGAAGGT
>JAZEWT010000029.1:8442385-8455682 GCA_036362905.1 Mordacia mordax
TGGCCGGAGGTGCGTAGCCTCCGGCCCGCAGACCCCACGGCGATCCTGGCCGCCCCGAAAACCGGTCGCGGCGCACCGCCAGACACGCGTTAGACACAACTCATTTACAGTATGCAGTGCACAAACAGATGCAAGGCGTATTGTGCTAGCAAACGTAATAATAATTAACCATTTACAACAGCGCTCATGAAGACTCGGAGGTTCGCTGGAGAGGTGGGAAAGGCAGCCACGTGGCAAGGCAGTGCCCTTCCTCCAACGCCGATATTTGTGGCAGACACTACATCCTTTATATATGAAGCTCTTATCGGCCCCGTTGTTTTCTAGCTATGGGAGGCCACAGGGAGAACACAGAGACTCCACACAGAAAGCTCTTCTTGCTGTGAATTGCAAGTGTTACCACGGTGCCCCAATGACTACTACACAGTGTACAAAACACAGCTACACAACACATGACAATGTGTGTTGTGGGCACGGGAGTTGTTACAGCTCTCTAAAAAATAAGGTGGTCAATGCGGGATGTGTCAGGCGAGGCACATGGATTTTTGAGCTCGGCACAAGATAACGATTGCAAATCGTGAATTCCTCCAGTCCCCGGTTTTCCTGACCATCACGCTCCGGTGCTTGCGTCGGGCATTCATCCTGATTTCTCTGGGTACAGACATGCTAGAACGCCACTCACTCTCCATTGTAACAACGAGGAAATATTTATTGCTGGCACCAAACCCGAAGGACGAAGACGCGGTCGACAAAACGTGGCGTATCTCACGGGCATGAAATCACCCCAAAATCCCCAACGCAACTGACGGCTCCTCACTGCCCCCCGTACTTATCCCCCCCCTCGGACGTCACCCTGCTCCTCCCTTCACGCCATACCCCAAGCAATCATCACTTCAAAACTGGTGCCAAATTCCCCATCAATGTCACATTTGTTTCCCACAAACCTGACAACGTGGCCCTGCTAATTTGTGAGAGGGGGCGAAGGGAAAAGGCCCTCCCCCGGGAGGTGGCGGGGGAAGGGCTGAAGGGCTCAACCCACCTTGCCTGACCCCTGGCTGCCCCAGGCGACCCCGTCTACTTACATTGCCGTGACCCTAATGCCACCTTTTCGCCCTGACACGGGTGCCCTGGTGCACCCGTCCTGGCACAGCACGAGGCCTGCCACCACATACTACAGCACTGGCCGCTGCTGACATCGTAGGCTCGACAACTTGCCTTGTGCGTGAAGGTGCACAGTAATCCTTAATGCACTTGGTCCATGCAGCATAACGTCACTGACAAACTATTGTGTTATATGTTATAAATAGAACATGTTTTTACCATTTCTGGCAAATATATAGGTAAGATCTTAAAACACCAAAATAGACACATTTCACAAAGAGTCTAGTTTGCAAAAGCCACACATACTTGTGGCAAAATATGCAAACAGGAAGCTTTGATAACATATGCATTGCCCTTCAATCTGATTGGCCGACACCAGACATGGCTTTCTTTTGAGCCCTGAGCCTGATTGTCAGTGTTAGCCAGATGATGCCAAAAGGCAGTCAGCTCAGGACAATGCAATACCAATGCTTAGTAGCTCAGGTGGAGCCGTTTCAGCTATGGGTACTTTTTGCCAGTGTACGTATGTAATAACTATTGTGTTACTGGTGAAGGGGTTTCAGGAGAGATTTGTAATCTTCCAGAGGGCATGCAGCAAATAGTGTAGGTGCAACAAATTGTGTTTTTTTTGCAAATCTGTATGTCATTAGACCCGGAACACAGGCTGTGACTTTTCCCTGGTGAAATGAGGAGGTCATTCAACGTTTCATTGGGCTATTGTAAGCAGCAATTGACTATATAAATAACAACACGCTGTCGTCCTCGAATATCTATATCCGCACCATTATAATGGCTGCTTGTGTACAAACTGTAATGACCTCTGTGGTTTTTGTGGAGTCTCCTATGCCCTCCTCTTCCTCCTCCATTTATCCTGCACCATCGATCACCTGGCTCAGCGGCAGTGAGGCACATTCATCGAGTGAGCGATAACATAGCTCCCTAGAGGCCTGCCCATCCTACACGCAGCTGACACCACACATCACACACTCCGTCGATGTATATCTTCTATGTGCAGCATCTCTAACATCTCTATCTCTGTGATGTGTCTGTGTGTTGGGTAACAACACCCAATGCTGTACTCTCCTATGCTTACTCATTTATGTTTCCCACTTTCACACAGCCAGTACGATGAGGTATTAAGCTATGGGTGTACATACGTAAGAAATAGAAAATGTTTTTTACCATTTCTGGCAATTATACAGGTATTAAGATCTTAAAACACCAAAATAGACATAATTTACAAAGTGGCTAATTTGCAAAAGTCACCCATACTTGTGGCAAAATATGCAAACAAAAAGCTTTGATAATTAATTGGATTTCTTTTGTCCTGAGCTGACTGCCTTTGGTCAAACAGGCCTCTTGACAGTTTGAAGGACAATGTATATATTCTCAAAGCCTTCTCTTTGCATATTTTGCCACAAGTAAGATCTTAACACCTGTATAATTTCCAGAAATGGAAAAAACCTTTTTTTTTATGATGAGGTATTGTTGGAAACCTCCCACAATTTGCACTGGACTGACAAAAGGGCTGTGCAGGGGACACGATATGTGCATTAATAATGTTCGCATAGTAATCTCAGTCTCTGCTATTACTCTAACACCTACTGCCGTTCCTTCACTGGGGAAGTTCTCACTGCTGCTGCTGTTAGTTACAACGTTCACGCTCTCCGTGTTCACAGAGCAATCACTGCCCGTTTTCGTTATTCACCCGGCTATGGCGCTGGGATAACATCGTCCAAGAGGGGAGAGAGGAGGGGAGACGAGCGAACCCAACTCAGGCCGCACCGAATGCCGGACTCGGACCCCAACTAAGGCACTTTGCGCATCGGGCCCTGCGGGAGTGAAGGCCGCAGCTGCATGGCTGCACCTCACAGCGGAGCCACAGTCGCTGCAGTTGCAGGACAGCGCTTTCACTAGGGCCGCCACCGAATTCACGGAGCAGAGGGAAGCGTGGAGCTGAGGGCGGCGTAACTGAGCGAAACCGTGCGCCGTCGCCAGCTGGTGTGACCCCAGGTGAAGCGATCGTGTGCCGTCTGCAGTTCCTTGCCTACGAGGGGGCAATGGGAGGTATGCAATGGGTGCAGAGTTTGGAAGCTGGAAATGTAGGTGTAAATGAGGCTGCATCTCATTCACATCTGCGCAGCGGTAACATCCAAGCCTCCGCACAGAAAGAAGGCCTTGCTCGAGGTGGTTCGAATCCTGTCTCAAGCACCTTTCTCTGTGAAGGTTGTATGTTTTCGCCATGCTCTGTGGTTTTGCTCTGGGCTCTCCAGTTTCATCCCATAACTAAAAACACTTATTAATTGGTCAATACAATAATACATGAGGATACATTGTCTCTCGAATAGTTGCACTGACTGAGCGCATGGCTGATAAACACAATAGCAATGATGGAGGGATGTCATGGGCCGATTTATTGGAATTACTCTCCATAGCTGTTCTTTCGAGATAGCTGGGTGGCACGGTGGTACTGATACGACTATCCCTCGACACGGTTATTCCGAAAAAGTGGCTATAAAGAGCAACTCTCTAGCACAGTGGCAGTGGTCAGTGGCAGCAGCCAGCAGTGGCCAACTCTTATGACCACCTCTGCATTGACAAATGGCTGAAAGTATTTTCACTATCAGAGTACCAGCCCTAATGGCGATTGTGTTTCAAGTAACACATTCTTCTGATGTCAAAGTAAAGGTGGAAGAGTTTGCCAAGGTAAATCTAAAATACGACAAGAAAGCCGGGTGGCATGGTGGCCCAGTGGTTAGCGCTGTCGCCTCATGCAAGAAGGCCCCGGGTTCGAATCTCGACTCAGGTGCCTTTTTGTGTGGCGTTTGCATGTTCTGCCCATGTCCGTTTGGGTTTTCGCCAGGCACTCCGGTTTCCTCCCACAGTCCAAAAAACATACTGCTGCATAGATTAATTGGCTTGCAGACTAAATTGCCCTCAGTGCCCAGTGATGGATTGGCGTCCTATCGTGGGCATGTCCCTGCCTTGTGCCCTGTGTCTGCCGAGATAGGCTCTGGCTCACCGTGACCCTGTACAGGACTTAGCGGTTTCTGACAATGAGATGAGACAAGAAAGCCTTGGTACAGATAACATTTTTGCTTGTGAAGGATTAAAACTTGGTACCCTTAATTTATGCAATAAATGAGTCTGCGGTATGGAACTACATAAGCTTCAAGTTTTAAATATCGCGCTTTTGACTATGATGGTCATTTGCTAGAACGTTACCCCTGTGATATTGTAGAGTTTACTATACATTCATAACAACCCTTGCTCCATTATTATAAAACATTTGACTTACAGAAACGGCCAAAACACATTTACAATTATGAATGCCGTTGTGGATTTTCTGAGATTACGAACAATTGAGGCATCTGTGTGGAGTTCACTTCCAGCGTCTCTTATAGCCACACGGCACGGGGTGGTGGCACGGAGACGTGGGTCACGCCAAAGTAAGCAGTGCCGCGGGCTCTCCGTCCGATTTAGCCGGCACCACGTGACACCAGTCATGGTTCTCACGCCCAGAAGCCCCACTGCGCCAACACGGTCCTCGTTAATCAGAAAGCCGACCGCAGGAATGAGCTGGTTTCAGCGTGCAGGTAATCGCAGGTAATGTTTCAGCGTTGGGATGTTTTGCACGGTATTTTTTTTTTGCGATGGGAGCAAACAGGGGAAACTTGTGCAGAATGCAGAATGGGGGAAGAAAATACAAGCTCCATGCAGAAAGGCCACTCCACTGATCGAGAGCACAACCAGATGACTAACTTCCTAGTGCCTGCAGCTCTCACATCAGATGTCTTGCAATCGCAAACTCGCACTCATGTGTTGTGCATTCCCCGCTTTGTTCCCGAACGCAGTCGTTCACCAACGAGGGGCACAGCAGGAGCCTGAGTTGTGCCGATTGTGGATCATACAACCCAGCGTTGCCCATTGCACACTTACGCAGGGGCACGAATGCTGTTCATCCAGCCGCTCCTAATGCCGTCAAACGGATTACCCGACTTAGCGTCTGTAATGTTCGGTGATTTTTCTTCTCAAATGCCAGGAGCGAGAGATTAGTCTGCACCTGGCACCACATGGAAAATGCATAAGTGGCTTTCACAACAGCCCCCCACAACCCAGGCTTCTACTGTCCCCAAGTTGGTGTGACAGCATTGCAGAGCAGAGCGGGAGCTGTACTGTATGTGATGACAGTGTCAGCTTGGCAGTACAAGCGGTCTGATAATGTAAGAAAGAGAAGAGGTTTTCCAATTTCTGGTAATTATACAAGTGTTAAGATCTTAAAACACCAAACAGACAACTTTCACAAAATGTCCACTTTACAAAACCCACACGTACTGGTAGGAAAATATGTAAACCAAACTCTTTATATCACGAAAGCTTTTTTTTTCGATCTCACAATATGGGCTTGTTGCTTGCTGCATGTGCCCAGATCGCACCTCGGTTTGATGGGTTACAGAGCCTTTTCGCTCACTGCTCCCACACTGTGGAACACCCTTCCATTAAAAATGTCATCAGCCGAGTCCCTGGACATCTTCAAATTTCATCTCAAGACTCATTTGTTCTGTAAGGCATTGAAGTCATCTGGCTCGGACTGTTGATGCTGCTTACTATTGTTGTGCTTGGATGATGGCTCGCTATTGACATGCACCTGCTCAGGAACACTTATTCCTTCCTTTATTTGTTTAACAATTGTTTTATTTTATTGTAAGGCCTGCATTGATTTATGGCTTTTATTTTACATTAATTGATCTTCTCTAATGTTGTTGTTGTTCTTAACATGCCGTTGTCTTCACAGCTCTGTGCAGCGCTTTGTGACCCTCGGGTGAAAAGCGCTCCAGAAGTGCGGAAATATTTTTTATATTATTTAGCGCTGAGGATTGGTGGATCACAGGTAGACGGGAGGAGATAGAATGACAACAAATAGATGTGATTACGCTCTGTGGATTCTTGAGTGTTAACCTGTCGTGTGTTTTCTCAGTGCATGCCAGTTTCTCAAACAGGGAAATCACGAAATAGAATTGGCCAAACGTCCAGCTCAAAATGTGTTGAGCATTCGTGAAGATTTCCTGGGTTAATAAGTTACATTGTTAGTTTGAAAATAAAACTCTTTGCTGTGCTGCAATAATTAATATCATGGGGTCAATGTTGACCAGTCGTGTAGGTGAACCATACTGCCAAGCATGGTTAATGTCCATAGCGATTTGAACTTTCTATATACTCGTAATGAACATATGCAATTATATGATGGTCGGGGCTTCAAGGAGTCATTCATAACACTTGTTTTTACTTGTGCGTAATAATTTAGCAGTTGTCTCGCGTGCGTTTAGCCGACCAGACCGAAGGTGTCATCTTTTTGACCCAAGCGTGCCTCCTTTTCCACAGCTAAAAATATGACATCTATCTTCTTGTTCACATTACACGGAATAGTAAAATAAAAAAAATGGCGAGTCCATTTTACATTCAGTCGTTTGATTCAAAGTGTGTGAATACAAAATGCATACATATTAATTGAAAACCAACAACTTTAAACGGAACATAATTCATTGTTCCATAAGGCTTTCAAGCCCTCCGGCTAGGACTGTTGATGTGGCTCATTGTTGTCATGCCGGGATGATGGCTCTGCCGACCTGCACCTGCGCGGGAACATATATTCCTTCCTTGTTTGTTGAAGAATTATATTTTTATATATTTTTTTCTCTGCTTACTTTGTCCTATAATGTATTGCTACTATTTGATTTTCAGTGGAACTGTCCTGATGTTGTTTACCTGCCGTTTTCTCCAGCTCGGATTGTAAAAAAAAAACACCAAAAAACGTTGTTGTTGCTGATTTTTCCGTTATTATGTTGTTGTTGAAATGCCGTTCTTTCCGCAGCTCTGTGTAGCGCTGTGTGACCCTCGGGTCAAAAGCGCTCTATAAATGCAATTTATTTTATTATGAACACTCTTGTAAGCGTACCGCATTCGCTAAAACGTTTTGTATACCAATGGGTGTGTAATGTACACAATATTAAAAAATGACATCTGAACTTGGGTGGCACGGTGGCCCAGTGGGTAGCGCTGTCGCCTCACAACAAGAAGGTCCCGGATTCGAATCTCAGCTCGGGTGTCTTTCTGTGTGGAGTTTGTGAGTTCTCTCCCCGTGTCCGTGTGGGTTTTCGCCGGGCACTCCGGTTTCCTTCCACAGTCCAAAAAACATGCCGTTGCATAGGTTAATTGGCTTGCAGACTAAATTGCCCTCAGTACCCGGTGATGGACTGGCGTCCCATCATGGGTATATCCCTGCCTTGCGCCCTGTGACTGCCGGGATAGGCTCCGCCCCCCCGCGACCCTGTACAGGATTAAGCGGTTTCTGGCAGAGATGAGATGAGACATGTGAACTTCATTAAAGGTCATGATTGTAAGTATAACCATGTCTTGTTCAGGCTCCAGTCTGTGTGGGAACCAGAATGTTTATGCACAGGACGACTAAACACCATGTCCTATGCTAAAGTTTACACAAAATTGCCAGCTGCACTTGAGGAAATGTTTTCTTCATAGCGTCTCTCAATCCTCCTGTTGTCCCATATCTTTGTTTTGAGACTCATTCTTTGAGAAATCCCCAATTTATCACACGAGGGTCACAAGACATGTGGACTCCCTTTTAGGCGAACAGCTGTGAGGAGCGACCGTGCATCGTGGCACTGCACGGTTTGTGACGCGTGCGTCTGCTGTGCCCCCTGCAGACACGCCGCGCGCTGCGATGGCGGCTGTGCCGCAGGGGAACGGGTTTGTCCTTGGAGAGTCCCCCGTGCCCTGCGTCTGCGTGGAGGTCTCCAGCTCCCCCGGGCCCAAATGCGCTGAACCCGGGGTCACGCCGAGCCGTGACCCCCGAACCGGAGAGACCCCCGATTGTGATGAGAAGGTGAACACGCTGCCCGCTCACGGCACATGTGTCACGGAATATTAATAATAATAATGAATAATCTACGAGGTATGTCCAAAGTCTGAACCCATAGGGAAAATTAAACAGTACACACTTAATGTACTGATGTAATATTTTATGGCTCCATGTATGATAGTTGCTCTCCATAGCTGTTCTTTCGGGATAGCTGTCACCTGCTCTCACTCTCCTTTGCAACATTTCAACTCCCAAACTGGAGAAGAGGGAGTGCTCGACACGGCTATCCTGAAGGAACAGCTATGGAAATCATTTCTAATACACACTTAATTCACTTATTCAATGTGGTTGCATGAACATCTATGCACATTGATTGCTGTATGAATGTTTTCTTGAATATTTCTTAAGACGGAAACACTGATCTTACAAAGCATTCTGGTTGTTTGCCTTTAGTGCTGGAATGCTGTTTGGTTTTGGGCTATATTACACAGATTGTTAAACAGTCTCATGCTGTTCGATAGATCTCGACCACGTGTAGGCCGTTCGACTTGCCCACGGTATTGCATATATTTCGAGTACAGACTTCTGCTGCACCCTGAATTACATTCATTTAGTAGCGCCCTTCACTCGGAGGTCCAAAGGGGCTGCATGAGTGAGTGGTGGGAAGAGGCAGCCATGAAGACAGCTGGCGCCAACGTGCCACACATGTATGCTGTATGTGGCCGTTTATTTAAGAATTAAAAAATGTAAGCACTATATTTACAATTTATAACGCGTGGCACAGTTTTCGCTTATTTTCGAGCCAGGGATGCAGAAACAGCTACGCGGTTAACCCATTCCAACATTTGCATGACACTCTGATAATGGCAAATGGTAATGGGGGAAAAACATGCAGAAAAGGAGGAGAACAGACAAACCCCACACAGAGAGGCACCCAAGGCATGACTCAAACTGCCTCAGGTGGGACCTTCTTTCTATGAGATGCAGATGTTACCATTGCACAGCCACACTGCCGGTGAATTTCTCACAGTTGGGAGGTAAGGTATTGCTGGTTGAGTGACCAGACCCTGTAATCTTGCAGGGAAAGTGCAGATTCACTGACTGCATTGTCCATGTATAAAGTATACTCGCATGTAAATGTGTACACGTATGTGCTGGACTCGCATGTAATGTTGTAGTGGGGAGACGTGGCCCCCTCAGGGGATGCTGCAGTGGCGGGCAGTGAGCTACACTCACAACCCCCGACTTCGCTGCCCGTGACCTGCGAGGGAGCCGTGTGCCGCTCACGCTGCCCTGCCCACGACGGGCACGACGAGGGGGAGGCGGACGAGACGGAAGAGGTGGGGGTCGTAGCTGTGCCACCCAGCTCCATCGAGGATCCCCACAGCAACCTCGCCCCTCCGGGTCCCGTGGACGGGAGCCCCAGTCGCTCGGAGAGTCCCGCTCCGGGTGAGCGCAGCGAACGCGCCGCTCGCGCCTAACCGTAACGGCAACATGCCTGCCCCCCCTCCCCGCGGCTCTCGTGTCGGCGCTCCCACGCCCATAGTCAACGCCTCTTGTTCACGTTGCCCATCATCTTTATTCAGTGGCAGGTCGCTGCATCTCGCCCGTGTCCGGATTATCCAGACGACAGAGTGGAGCAGTGGTAACATCCGCACCTCACAGGGAGACGGTCCAACCCGCGGCGCTTCGATCCCCACCTCGGCTCATATTTTGCTGAGTTTGTTCTTCCCTTGTTCTGCTAATATTTTCTCCAAATTCTTCGGTTTCCTCCCTAAACAAAAAACGCTCATTACTTAATTGGCTCATGCCGTCATAATACATTGGACACAGTGTCTGCTTGGTTGGCACCAGCTGACCACGTGATTGCCTCCCCCCACCTCTTTTTCCTGCAGCACCTTCTCGAGCTCTGTGTAAAAGGTGCTTCTATATAAAATATAATTAATCGTACATTATTTTGCACTGTGCCAATCATCTTCATTTGGTGGCAGCTCACTGATTCTCTTCTGCTCTTGTCCAAATCTGGATTATTCTGAGACTAATGATAGGGCTGTGATAGTGATCTGTCAGGCTGTGATAGTGATCTGTTAGTCTGTAATAGTGGTCCACCTATGTGATAGTGATCTGTCAGGCTGTGATAGTGATCTGTTAGTCTGTAATAGTGGTCCACCTATGTGATAGTGATCTGTCAGGCTGTGATAGTGATCCATCTGTGTGCAATAGCTGTAAGGCCTTTCAGTCATGTCGCGCATCTTTGCTTTGCACCGTCCCTCTGCCCTGCCAGGCGCTATGCATCATGAGCGGAGTTCCATGTTCCTCACTGTAAAGACCTACGCCGATCTGCTGGGCTGTGACGAGCCAGGGGACGTGCCGCCTGGCGCTTCCACCGACGGGCGGCCCAACGACGCGGCCTCCAGCGTGGTGGCGCGGGCGGCCGAGCCGCTCGGCGATCACGGTGGTGGCACGGCGGAGCGGTGAGCGGCTCCTCTCTTAGACGCGCTGCGCGCAGACATGTCTCGCTTATATCGGGTCTCGACTCGTATGACTCCTTGCCACTCTAGGCAGTCCCCAGCTCATGAGTAGGTGACTTACAAACGCTCATACTCACGAAACGAACTCCCACTAGATACTGTTAATATCAGTATACAGTATAACATTACATATTGTGTTCCTTATTTAGATTTTATAAACTATACAGATGTACAACAATGCAAATAATGTCAATTATGAAAGCGTCGAGGATATTGCTTCGTATGTTCACCCCGTTTCCACGTAGGCTTTTGTCGGGTACTTCGCTTTCCCCCCAACGTCCAAAGACACGCTGCTGCCTAGGTTAATTTGCCTGCCAAGTAAATTACCCCCAGTGCCATACGATGAACTGGCATCACATCCTAGGTATAGCCCTGCCTTGCACCCTGTGTTTGCTGGGATAGGCTCTGGCCTCTGTAACCCTGTACAGGAGAGGCAGAACACTCGGAATGGCTATCCCAAAAGAGCAGCTTTTAAAATCAATCATAATACAGGTTTCCAAACATAAAATGACAAGGCTATTTATGGTGTAGACCAATCAGTTTCGAGGACAATTTAGACATCATCCAAACATGCTTATTTGCATGTTTTAGCACATTTGTGGTGACTACAAAGTTAATGCCTTGTAAAATGTGTCTTTGGTGTTTGAACCACTTTTCGTCTGTATTTTCTCATTTTCCATCAAAAGACAAGTTTAACTTTTTCCAGTTGTTTTCGTTGTTATTCCGCACAATTAATAATGGGCATTGTGCCCCGACGTGAAGAATACGTCAGGCTATCCCGTGTGTCTCGCATCTTTCGAGCAGGGGTTCTCAGCCTTTTGCACCTCAAGGCCGTATTATCCCGCACTCCGTGGGGGTTCACGTTCCTCAACATCATGCCAAGACAGACATTCGTCCCAGTCAAACCAATATTGTTAAATCTCAGAGCTAGAATTACAAAAACTTCAAAGAACAATTTAAAATTAATTTTAAAAAATGTTTGCGGTCATTGTTCCCTGGGTTGACATCATCATCTCGCTCCACTTAAAAAATCGCATTTTAGTGTATGCTTGGGCAGCTGAAACTTACATTCACACCCAACTTCTCAGTGATGTAGAGTCAAGGCTCTGACACTAGTCACCTGCCTGCCTGATACAATTTCATAATTATATAATATTGCGTATTTCGGTCAATGTGAAAAGTATTTGTTTGAAGAAAGAATATCTCAAAGGCACTAGGAAACCGCACAGAGGTGGGGGGTTTCCTTGTGAGGAGGGGGAAGGGTGAAGCAGCTACACATCTAGCTGGTGCAAATCTTTGCCAGCCAATGCATCCTATATATTACAATATTACGGGCCAGGTTTTTAGTGAGGGGGAATTCTGAGAACCCGATAAATCTACGCAGAACAGTTAGGCATCCGAAGCTGGAGTCAAACTGCCTGAGGTAGAACCTTTATTCTGTAAGGCACGGATATTCCAACTGCAGACACGCTGCCACTGAAGAGGAATACTAGTGGCTACTAAAACTTAATAATAATAATGGATGTACATTGTCAAACAGTCAACATTGGATCATTCCCCTTCGCATCTGAAGATTACCCATTAGGAACACGAGCACAAAATCAGGGTTGATATGGTCTCGGTTTTGTATGGTTTGACGTCACCGCCTCTGATCAAATCTGACAAAAGCGGGAGCAATAGGGTCACGCGAACGTTGTTGTCGTGTCTTCAGGCCCGAGCCTGCGACCACCGCCAGTGATGACGACGACGAGGAGGATGCGGGAATCGTCATCAGCCCCCACGACTTCTCGTCCGAGTCGGATGCCTCATCGGAGCGCGCCGTCGCCAGTGGCGGCGAGTCGGACTCTGTGGAGACGAAGACGACTGAGGAGGAGGCGGTGGCAGGGGCGCGGGATGGAGAGGACGTGACAAGCGCCGAGTGGCGGCAACACCGTAAGCACGTGTTCGTGCTGAGCGAGGCGGGGAAGCCCATCTACTCCCGGCATGGCAGCGAGGAGGCGCTCTCGTCTATCATGGGCGTCATGCTGGCACTCGTCTCCTTCGTGCAGGCCAGCCGCAACGCCATCCGCTCCATACACACAGGTGAGGCCCACACGGCATGCTGGAGGACACTCCACGCCTTCCTCCTGCGCCGTGCTGCGAGAGTCGTTTTCAGGAGGGTCCTGCTCAATGTAGAATAGCCACGTGGATTCATAACCCTTATTCAGCAATTTGCGGGTAATTTGGCGCTAATGTACGAGTGCTGTAATCTTTGATTAATGATGCAGGATATGCAGACAGCACATCGTAATATCACGGTTAATGCACCCGGAGTATTATCCAGGGTAGCCGCTGGAGTCGAGACATTTATTTATGTAACAAGTGATGAACGCTACCGGTTGTTTACATCACCACCCCTAATCGGCTACTGTGTTAAGGTCACCAACATCCTACACTCTGAAACCCATTTTAATCATGGATTGATAATAAGTCTTACCGCGCTCTCGGGACAGCCGCATCGATGGCTCTCTCTCCTCTCCGCGCGACGTTTCGCTTCACGTTAGAGGCATCCTCAGGCGCAGTATATGTGTGTAGTGCCTGTTGCTTCTTTATATATGTGGGTACTATGCATGTGTCGAGCCATCTTTTGTTGTGTAAGGTCTACATCTGAATCACATTAACATTCATTGATGCCCTGCTATTGCCTAAATGAGCATATTCGGCATCATTGCTGGTAGTGAGGAGACGACGGAAGCCAGACACGAGCGTACCATCATGTGCCATCGTTCATTGACACTGACTACCAGCACTT
>JAZEWT010000029.1:8455729-8471284 GCA_036362905.1 Mordacia mordax
GAATCCACAACACCCTGTCCCACGCAGATCCTCTTGAAAACTCCTGCACATCCCTCGTTGTGGAACAGTCAACGCACGACGACGGTTTCCTGCCGCTGCCACCACCTGGGACAATCGCCCCCGATATCTGTTGCTCACTACATTGCCTTGGTGTCACCCTGAATTTGGTCTCTTTCATATAATGTCCACATCTATAATCTATCATACATGCCGGTCTCACTTATTCAACATCGGCAAAACCGGTCTATTAGTGAAATCCGCCTCAACTCTTGGTTCAGGCTTTGGTTTTATCCTGCCTGGACTACTGCAGCTTGCCTAGCTAGTCTTCCTGTATGCGCTATCTGTCCATACAAACTCCACACAGAATAGCTCCCATTTGAGAATTTAACTCGGGAATTTTTTGCTCTCACTACTGCACACTGCCACCTTGTTGCCATGTCGTAACGTGTTGCATAGCGGTCGCTGTGCTTCATAGCAGTTAGAGTCCTGCCTTGGGGTCCTTTCTGCGTGGAATATGTGTGTTCTGCTGTATTGCGTGGGTTTCCTCCAGGTTCTACAGTTTCTTCCCCAGCAAATAAAAATACGTGAATTAATTTGCCGATAACATAATAACCAAAGAACCCGGAGGAAATCCACGCAGAACAGGAGAAGAACACGCAAAGTCAATACAGAAAGGCACCTGAGGTGGGAATCAATCACCGGAAGTGGGCGGCCATCTCCTGGGTTATGATAACATTACAGTTTATAGCATGTGGTACAGTATTCGTTCAGTGTCGAAGGTATTCGATCAAAGACAGAATAAGTTGGGGGTGCAACGAAAATGCAAAGAGGTGCAAAGAGGTGGTGGTTAGCCGGCATTACCATTTGCTATACACTGTGTCCTGTGTATTGCAGTGTTATCGATCAGCTAATGAGGGTTTTTTATTCATGCGGACAGCCCGGAGCAAACCTACGCAGAACAGAAGGAGAAACACACAAGCTCTGTATAAAAAGGCACCGTAGGGAGCAATGGAATTGCGCCTGGCAGGATTTTGTTTCTGAGAAGCGGCACAGATATAACTGTTGTATAGCCACCCTGCCGCCCTATGATGATGATTGTTAAAAATACCCATAGCTTGTGTAGGATAGTGGAATTAAATGAGTACATGTGTAGGTACTTGGTGGATTCTTACCTTGCACTAGTAATCACATCCACCCAATTATGATAACGATGAGGAGGCGGCTAATGGATCATTGCCAACGGGCATGCGTTTGTGGCATAGGTGGCGGGCGATGACGTTTTGTCTCTCCGTTCCCGCACAGGCACGCATGTCGTGGTGTTCCTGCAGCGGGGACCGCTGGTGCTCGTGGCTGTGTCACGTAGCCGCCAGTCAGAGCAGCAGCTGGCGCAGGAGCTGCAGTACGTCTACAGCCAGATTCTGAGCGTGCTCACGGCCACACAGCTCAGCCGCGTCTTTCAGACCAAGCAGAGCTACGACCTACGTCGCCTGCTCGCCGGGACAGAGCGCTTCCTCGACAGCCTTCTCGACCTCATGGAGACAGACCCGTGCTTCCTGTTGTCAGCTGTGCGCTGCCTGCCACTGCCTGGCTCCCTTCGTGACTGCATCAGCCACAGTCTACAGCAGGCCAAGGACAAGGACTTGGTGTTTTCCGTCATCCTGGCCAAGAACCATCTGGTGGGTCCCGGCCACCACGTGATTTAGTGAGAGTTTGTGGGTGGGATCTATTTCCTCGTGGTATGGTAGGCAACCTACTTGATGTACTATTTTTTTTCTGGCCCCCTCATAGCCCACCCCCGTACACTGTGCATACCGCGCTCTTGACAGAGCATGAGTCCACCGATCCTACCGCAAAACCCTAGAGGTGCCATGGACAGCTGCAAGCACCCTGTAGTGGTCCATGGAAACCATACCCAGGTGGGCAACGGAGTGTTGAGGTGCAACAGGTTGAGAACCCCTGTACTAAACATCACCACAGGAGAGCCAAAGGTGGTCAGGCCCAGTGCTTGTCACCCACCCTCTCCTTACACCACGTCAACCTTAATAGGTGCTCGCTAACAGCTCTCGCTTGCGCCGACAGTCTGTCAAATACTCCACGTGGATATTTGTCTTTGGTGCAGGTGAGTATGGTGCGCCTGAAGGAGCAGTCGCTGCATCCGGCCGACCTGCACCTGCTGTTGAACCTGGTGAGCGCATCGCGCACCTCCTTCAGTGAAGGCGAGGTGTGGCTGCCCATCTGCCTGCCGCAGTTCAACCCATCGGGCTTCTTCTACGCACACGTCTCCTACCTGGATGACGCCTGCAGCCTGTGCCTGCTGTTGCTGTGCGCCGACCGCGAGGCTTTCTTCACCGCCTCTGACTGCCGGCGCCGCGCGTTGGAGCGCATGCGGCGGCAGGACGCGCTGAGCGGAGTGTTGGCGGCGCTGGGCAGCGACTCGTACAGCGTCGCGCAGACCGGCATCCCAGACCTGCGCCACTTCATGTACAAGTGCCGCAGCACCTCGCAGTTTACCAGGTGGGCGGTGGTGGGGGTCGGCGGGGTCACGACGCCGGAGCGTCGTGCACGCGGTGAGCAGCGAAGATTCGTACGCTGGAGAAATGCAGCCATGCCTTCTGCGCTCAGAAAATTTTATTTCGCAACCGGTATCGTTAATATTCACATCACAGCACTGGCCTCGTCAAACATTGTTTGGCCAAATTAAACAAGTCAATTATGAATGACATGCAGTTTGTGTGTTTGTGAGTGTTTATGTGCCTGTTTATGTGTTAAGTGTGTATGTAGCTACATGTACTCGGCGATGCAGGTTTGATTCCCCCTCACGGTTAATGCCACAATCATCTGAACTTGTCTAGCGTCTCCCCTAGAATGACTTAGCCTCATAAATACATGGCATGGTGTGTAAACATCAGGCGACCGAGCGTGGTACCGACCACACACCCTTTCATATATCGTGCCAGCCTTCATAAGTTCTTCTCGCTAAAAGCACTCGCTGCACAGGTCTGTGAAGGCTACGGCGGGCATGTGTGTGTGCGTGTCCCAGCCCTGAGCTGGAGGCCCCGTACTGCTCTGCTGAGTCGAGGCAGCGGCTCTTCGACCTCTATCAAGAGCTACACGGGCGCATGCACAATGCGGCGCGGCCCCTCAAGCTCATCTACCACGTGCGCCAGCAAGAGACGCTGCTCGCCTGGGTGAGGACAAACGCTGCACGCTCGCTGGCCTCTACTAAGACCTAATGCGGCCACTTGACTGCACGTGTGTCACTTAGCGGCTTGACGAGGGTCACCGCACGCTGCCAGGATCGTAGCACTCGTGTTATGCGACCTCATTCCACTGGTTGGTGCAGGTCGGTGATAGCGGGCATCGTAGGTGTGGGATCATAGATGTGAAGTACGACAGTAGATTTGCTGCACCGCTTTACGTCAGCGGTCACATGGCATGGGTCCGCAGATTGCCACGACAATTTGGCTTGCATAGTCAGTCACTGGGCTGAATGCTCTCCAGGGTCAACCCGCTTAGTTTGTAAGATCTGATGAGTGGTGGATGTTTTGAGTAGTCGGGTTGTTGGCACACCTTGCGTGCACTCACATCCATATGGTTGCTGTGACGAAGTCAGAATGGTTTGGTAGTTGGAGTCTAATTCACTCCCCCATTTCCGCTGTGCAGGTGACGAGCGGCTTCGAGCTTTACACCTGCTTCAGCCCGCTGGTCACCAAGGCCGCCGCTATCAGCGCCATCACCAAGCTGCTCCGCTGGATCAAGAAAGAGGAGGAGCGCCTGTTCATCATGAATCCCCTCACCTACTGACGTGACCACCTGCCCTGTGGCATGGTCCCTCCCCCCCCACCGTCTTCCATGAAGACGCCCCCAACAGATAGTGCACGACGCTCTCCCCTCAAGCGTTTTGTGAAAGCTGGGCCCCCACTGGCACCATGTGGTTAGGACGGTGCCCCCTTGCGCTTGTACTTGACACACCGTGGGACTGGTGTGACGCGGGAGCAGCACTTTATGGCTAAGTCTGTTGGTTTAATCCCATGTTCACGATAGCGTTGAGTTGCACTGTCTGGCTCTTACCGACACCGCGTGTTCATTCAGGCGTCGAGACGCCCATGGCAAGGGACTGGCGAGGCGCGGTCAGCTCGCAGGGAAACGCTCCGTAGACCAAGAAATTGTTCAGCTGTCGTTTACGGGAGCAACCCAAACGCCGGTGAGCAGTGAACCGCAGAGGCCACCCAGCTGTGCAGCATCGGCCTCCTGACTCGGTTGCAACGATTCGCTAGTGAGGAAATGCACTCTGCTAATTGGAGGCGCGAGGGGCGAGTAAATGTTGTTGCAGTGAAGTCATTCACCGTAGGTTAGGGGGAAGTTCTCGTACCATGTTTACATAGCAATGCAAAACGGAGTATGTGATTCTGTAGCCATGGTGACGACGGCTAGGCTGCTGGCTTTGTTAGGCTAGCCAACATGTTGGACTGCAACACTTTAAAGAGTGGAATTCCAGGGCAGAAGTAAACCGCTATATTTAAGTCCTTGTGGGTGTAGCTTGAGCATAGAGTGAGTAATATGGAACAGGGAAACACCTCGTTAAAAATCCAATAATAGAGAATGTTTACAAAATCAACCTTGACCCTGGTAAAGTAAACCCTTAACTTTTGCTTATGCAACTTCGAGAATTCACGATGGTTGACGTTTTGTATTCCTGGCGAGGCTGCTGCGCGGCCGCACCATACCAGTGAAACGAGTGCGAGCAGGACCCAGCATAACTCCGCATCTACCACCACCCACATCCTCTAATCTTTGTACAACCATTGTTCGCATTCTCGACCATATGTTTCACCATTGTGTCGCCCTTAATGTGGCCCCCGATCAGAAATCGAGTACGAGTGCATCTAGTGAAATGTAAAAATTGTATTCGCGAATTTGAGGATTCGTACCCATTTCTGAATTGTGCACCATGCGAAAGTTATTGGTTTACTGTTGTACATTATAAACTTGCAAAATAAGTCATTCTCAAAATGCGTCCAGCTGCATAGCCAAAATTCTGACGATTTGCCTGTACTACTTTCTCAAGCACGGTTGGAAAAAGTGCTGCCCTATGCTGACATCACAACGTGTAGAGAGGCACAGCACTAGGGATGTGTTGGGTCACGGGGAAGCCACTGGTGTCTCCCGCGTTCTGCGTCACAAGGAATTTTATTGAGCTGCTCTCTTATTTACTTTACTCGCCACCCAAACACCGTTTGCAGTCGGACTGTTGAAACGATCTCTGGTCAGTATTCATTATTCAGTCGGATGCTACGATTGTGAACTCCGGTTAGCATTTGGCTGCATGCCCAGCACATTCCCTCATAGGATCCTGGCAGCTACCATTTCAAATTACATTTTTCGTTGTAAAAATCTTAATTTGGCTGCCAAATTATGAAATTCTGCAAAACAATGTACACGGGACTTTGGGTTGTTCCTTTGAATGTACATTTTAAAACAGGGGTCAGCAACATTTTGTAAGTGGCGTGCCAAGAGTTATCCCATTCATTTTCGTTCATGAATCTTCCTGACATTGATTCTTTTTTAACATGATTAGTGTGTATGCATCGTGAGCTTTCTTGCAAATCAAGATAGGCTGGCCCTGCTGAACAATGTAGTAAATAAACCAATTTGAATAGTTTTCCCTTCTACAAATAGCTTTCATTGGGGTGTATCGATTAGAGATTGACAGAGCAGTCAAGCATAGTTTTTATTGGGTTTTTTTTAAACTTGGCTTTTTCGCATTACCTTGCCTGCGGCTCACGGTACCTGTGCCGTACGTTGCCGACCCCTGTTTCAAAGTGACCCATTGACTGACTGATGTGAACGCGGGTAGCTGTAGCCTGTTGCAATTCACGTGGTGTTAGCCAGAGCCGCAGCAGACTTGTGTGCGGAGCTGGCGGTGATGAGTGCCGTTCGCAATTTGAGTCCTGTAGCTTGGCGTCTAACCGCTTTTGAAATTTTGAATTAATTTGAATTTGATGTAAGATAGCTGATGCGAATTGTTTTTATTTGTAGCATACATCTGGGTTTACGGGTTTGCTTCAGGTTTTATTGAACAGCAAGTTTACTATTTGTAGAGGACTGGTCATGTGAGACACTGGCTGTGGGAAGTAGAGCGTTGGCAAGGTCTGGCAACATGTGCAAGAGCCGTGGCGGTGTCCAGGGTGTGTGATGGATGCTCCCAACTCGGTGATGGGGTGACTGACCGCTCGGCACTCGATGAGCTCCCCTCATGGCTGTGTTGCAACACGCTTGTGTGGTATTTGAGCAACAAAGCTGTTCGTTTGTGGGGCCCATCAAGGGGGGCTAAAGGTAGGCTCATCAGCATCAATTCTGAATGTATGGAAATGACTCCCTGTCTGGTGGTGACGCCTTGTTACCCTGTCACCGCTGCACGCATCTCTTGGCTCTCCACTCTGACGGTGAAGCGACACGTTGCCACCCATTACAATATGTGACACCTAATCGCAGTCACCCTGGTGTCGCCCGTACAAACTCCACGTGCAATCTCGGCTTCTTTGTCGTAATTGTATAACAATTGCACTTTTTAGCAAGTGTGTTCTAAAGCCTTGACTTTGTCAGTAATCCCGTCTGTAGATATAACGATCTGTGCATCTTGCATGGCGTGGCACGAACGTGGTGAGAGGGAAGCTACACGAGCACGTGATACGAAGCCCTGTGCGTGACATCTGACCATGGTCAAACTGCAGTAGAGGAAGTGCTTTCTGGTGCTGCATCTGCTCTCTTGCACGGCAGTCTTATGCGGCTGGGCAGCTTGATCCATATATATCAGAACTGTCACCAAACTATCTTATTTACCATTATGAAGAGTAGAAAAGGTTTTTTTTTACTATTTCTGCCAATTATACAGGTGTTAATATCTTAAAATACCAAAATAGACACCCTTCACAAAGTGTCCAGTTTGCAAAAGCCATACATACTTGTGGCATCGTTGAAAGCCGTGTCTGGTGTCGGCCAATCGGTTTGAAGGACAATGCATATATCAACGCATCCTGTTTGCATATTTTCCCACAAGTGTGTGTGGCCTTTTCAAAAATGGTAAAAAAAACCTTTTGTACTCTTTATTTACCAATCTTTTAGAATTCACAGTTGCTGTAAAGTCAACATCTGCCCTTCAAAGTGCCCGACCTCTGGATGTCTCTTCGATGCCCATCTCATAACCTGCCCTTCTACCCCCTGTGTGGGGTTCCACCCATCTTCATGATCACATCTATCACAACGTCACTTGTTTTAAGCCAACTTCAAAATTGCCTTCCCTATTCTACTGAGATTTTCATTGTAGCAGCTGCAGCCACCATTCCAAGGTTATTTTTGGTTGATTTTCAAAGACCAATGCCTGACCCACGTATCATCTTGGTTCCTCAGACTCATCTCTTATCACTAAGGCTGACATCTTTCCTTCAAGTGTGGTTTGTTCATCAAATACTGGTGCTGCCACGGTCAAAGAGACCCTTTCCTTGTTAATATCCCCCGTGTTAAACCAGAAGGTTTATTACAATCAAATTGCCATCACCAGCTGAGACACTGGTAATGGGGTCGCTAGGAGATGCAGAGATCACTGCTGTTATTTCACACGGATGGGTGGTAGGTGTGGTAGTGGCGTGTTGTGGAGATGTCTCGGTCATCGTTGGTAATTCGACCATCGTGCTCGCTCAGAGCCGCGTCACTGAGAGGGTGTCCATGCAGCTATAACATCTGTGCCTCACAGAAAGAAGCTCCTGTCGGAGGCAGTTTGATTCCCACCTCGGCACCTCTCTATCCAGAGTTTTGTGTTTTCTTCCCCTGTCCTGTGTGGGTTTCCTGTCACAACCAAAAGGAAAAAAATGTTAATTGGCTCATAAGCTAATCTATCAGGTCTAGTGTCTGGTTTATGTTGGTGCTGGCTCACCGTGTGGCTGCTTTCCCCCTCTCTACCTCTGCAGTTTCCTCACGCCACTGATTCCTTCTGTCTTTCAACAAATACGTTTCACATTAAACGTATGTGTTTGGTGGCACACGATACGGTTTGCATCAGATTTTCATTAGAAGAGTGTTGTGCTGTGATCGCGCTGCCACGCAGCTCATGGCAGGAGATGTGTGTGAACGGAGAAAGCGAGTTGGTGTTCATTGTAAATACTGGGTGACCCAGTTTAATGCGTCGCTGTTATTGTCACTACAGCCCCACAGGGCGGTGTGCGTATAGCTCGTGACATCAAGCATTATCCACACCCACACCCATCATCTCCAGACACTCATTTATTTTTCTTCTCAGCCAATGTTCCAACATACTACTGTTAGCATAATTATTATGTAACTAGGGTCAACAGCTGCACTGCACTCGCATTACTACGTGCAGTGCATTTTGGGGATAGTGGTTTGTATCGGCATTAGCTTAAAAAGCGACGAGGAGGTTTACCATACAGTTGAAACATCATGTTCTATTCTGCAAAAGTCGGTTTTATTTTCCACCTTAGTATGGATGATATGATAGTGTTTAAACAAACAAAAGGGTACTGGTTGGGATGGTCCTCTGGTTGTTACCTCTTGGGTTTGCTGGGTCTGGTAAATGCAGAGAGGAGCGTGAGGAGGGAGTGCAAGGAGGAGGAGGTGGAGTAGCATTTGTTGTAAGCTGCACTCCTCAATTGTCATTATTGTGGCCGGTGAATTCAGTGTTTGGCAAATATGTACATTGAATGTGTGAAATTATATGTAAAATTTAGGTTCACTGTTAAAATTCTGACAGTTGCTTGGATATGTCCAAAGCAATGCTTGATAAAAGCATGTTCTTGTTTTCCAACCCATGTCGTGTAGATTTTGAGAGTCCCTCCAACTGTCCATGCAACATTTGACATTTTTCCCTTATCCTCAGCAGGGTCTTTCCCCCTAGTGGAGAGTGTCTTGCTGGTGAGTGTGGTTTTCATTGTACAATTTTTTAGACTGACAATTATTCTTTTAACCAGAGGCCCTCCCTTACAGCTTGTGCATGGTACGAGCATGGTTTTGACCTTGGTAGTGGCTGCTGATTGTAATGTAAGTGCACAGCTATGGTAGCGTCACACGCGGATAAGGGGCAACATCAATTGCAGTTACCCTGCTTCTTCACTTCCTCAAGATTTGAAACGACCGCATATTCAGCTTTGTATGACAGGTGGATTAGAACTGGGCTGTTGCGCTGTGTGTGGTGGGTTTATAATCCATCAAATACCTTTCCGTTTTGAGCTTCACATTGTCCTTTATAATTGTGACTATAATATCAGTGTTCACATTTCTATTCTCAGCATCAGTGTTAGGAGACGGTCTCGGGCATTTTTGAGTCTTAAGAACTATAGATAAGTTCACTGTGGTGCATTCTGGTATCCTGTAAATGCACCAACATCTGCGGCCTTAAAACTGGAGTCTGCGTTTGTGTTGAATCTGAAGCTGAACAGGTGTTATGGTCTGCAATATTTGTTGCAATTTCCAGTTGTTGCATCGCTGCCTGCATTAACTGCCCAAACCTTTTGTAAGCATTGCTCAAAATGTAGCTGTTCCAACTTAAAGAGTCTGAACCCGAGAAGCCTCCCATAACTGGTCACCCATCCTCCCTGTGCACGGGGCTCACAGCCAGACACAAGAGACTCCACGTATGCTCTTAAGTTTAGCCACCACAGATACACTGAATAAAGCTTGATCCAAAATTACTTTAAATTTCATTTAATCATTTGAAAATACTTAAAAGGTGTTTTCGTGTAATTTCCTGTCAATAAATTTTGATAGGCGTGAACTCTTTTGTGTGAGTGGGCACGCTTTAAGTGGGGGGTTGTAAATGTACATCACAGAGTTGTCTGTGTTTGTCTTTATATTCCATTCTTCTCCGTGGGCAAACTTTCAGTTTTATCAGCTTTATATTGATATAGGTTATCACAGCTCGATGTATGATAATCCTACTTCATAGCTATTGTTTTGTGATAGCTGTGTTGTATATGACATGGCTATCCTGAGAGAACAGCTTTGAATACAATGGTGTTGTAACTGTACAAAATGCAGCCATCAGCTCTATTATGACTGGCTACCTTTGCAGAAACTCACATGCATGGTTATTTTATAGGAATCATATAGTGTAAAAAATTGGCTAAACATCCCAAACAGGACCCTTTTGGATTAATCTTAGAAACGAGGCTAGCCTCCCAATGGTAAAAAAATTCAAAACGTGCATTGTGTAGCTGGAGCTCTTGATTGCTGAAATGTAACTCGCAGTTCTAAATATTATTACAACACTACGTTCTAGGTATTAATTTTGTATTCAGTTCCCCATCCATCCCGAGATGATCCAAAAAGCCAACCTTTGAGTAACTGGGCTCGAGGAGCCAATCTCCAATACCACGAAATAGTGAGTGGCTAGATAGGTGTTGTGTTTAACATTTAGGAGGCTTCTTTAAAAGGCAATGCAAGTGACAACACTGGATCACGCCAATTCTCATTTTTTGTTTATCTCAGTCTCCTGCACATAGACTGCTGCATGTAATTGGTGAATAGAACTTGCCGTGTTTGGCAATGACTTGTGTTTTAATTATGAATGTAGAATGATAACGTTTATTTGATGATAATAAATTGGCACCAAACCACTGTGATTGCAATGTGCATTTCCGTTATTCAGTTGCGTGGCATCATGCAAAAAATAACGATTTGTAATGTTTCGTTTGAATTTAAAAACGTACAATTTGAGGCGCGTCATAGTAATTCAATGTTGATGGTATTCATTTGAAGAGGGCAATTTTGATGTGGGAGGAAACCACAGGGAGGCAGAGGATAGCAGCCATGCAGTAAGTGGTGTCAACATTTGTCAGACGCTGCGTCTTATATATTATGTCATCGGCCGATTAATGAATGTATTTTAAGTTATGGGAAGAACCCGGAGGAAACCATTGCAGAGCAGGGGGAGAGCACACTACACAAAAAAAGGTGCTTGCAGTAGAAATTGAACCACGTCGGGCAGAACTTTATTTCCGTGAGGAGGTACAAATGTTATCGTCATGCTGCCCAACCGACCATTCGTGGTTCTTTGCCATCGCTAAGCAGCTCTCATTCCGTCCCGCGACATAATAGCTGCTTCATCACCTACAAACACACTGCTTTCGCACGCAAGGGAGCAGAGGAGGCAAGAGCCACTGAGCAACCACTCAGCCCTCCTCTGCTGCTACCGCCACCCACCTCACAACCTTAAAACCCTGCCACCTCGATATGAAATACACATCCTCACCAAAACCAGCTACAGACCACATTACCTCAACCAAACCCTGCTCTCCACGACAGACACCACCCGACCGCACCCTGAGTCTCGGCCACCTCAACACCCGCTCTGCACTACATTAAATAGTCCTCGTCCAAGACAGAACACAAACTAGATGTCCTACTACTGACAGCAACCTGGATACCATTTAACCACCCGACCACCACCCTCACCAATATCGCCTCCCCCCCCCCAATACAGATCCATCCTGCCCGAAACCTTCTGGTAGTAGAGGAGATGACCGATCGCTGGGTTTTAATAATTTTCATTATTGCATTTAAGAAGGTCCCGGGTTCGAATCTCGATTCGGGTGCCTTTCTGCATTTATAGAGCGTGTTTTACCCAGAGCCACGGAGAGAACAGCATGTCAACAACAACGACATAAGAACAGGAAATTAGCAACAAAGTTTTTTTGTGTTTTTTTTAAACTCTACTCTGCACATAAAAATAAACTGCACCTACCCTCTACCCCTCAATCCTGTGAAATGGCAAATCAAACAACGCACTCATGAAGGAAGCACTCAAGACACACATCCCAAAAGATCTCCGCCTGAGCAAACAAAACTACAATCACTATGGCCCACCATCAAAACACTTTTGCACCACCAAGCACGCAACAACTTCCGGGACGAAAACCTAATCCCCAGCTTCAGTCACCGTAACACAAAGAAACACAACACTCTGGGTACTTTTTTTTGGGTACCCCAATATGCACCGCGCAATGCGCACAGGACTCGACACAGTCACCTCGCGTCTCTGCTCCAACCGCTCGGCTGCACGCAACTGCGCGCACCACGTGGCTCGGTGCAGCTCCGACTGCACCTCGCCCGCCCGCACCTCGCCCGCCCGCACATCGCCCGCCCGCTACCTCGCCCGCCCGCGCACCACCTTTGCACAACGCGGCCGCTTCTCGGTCGCTGCACCCACGAGCAGGAACACTCGACCGCGACATCCGCCAGAGCACATCCCTCACTACTTAACTCCTAAAAACTTACTTTTTCACCAACGCACGTGAATAGCCCCTGAAGCCAGACTGCGCCTCTGAATGTCAATGTACACGCGGCTCACGAAACATGTGTGCGCTACAGAGCGACTCATTGGTGAATGAAGGTTGGAGCGGCCCCACACCTTCCAAACTCTACTGCTTTACGCTATGGGGACTTTTTGCCAGTGTACATATGTAATTAACAGAACAGGTTTTAAGATCTTAAAACACCAAATAGACACATTGTGACATGTGTCTATGTGGTGTTTTGAAATCTTAACACCTGCATAATTGCCAGGAATGGTAAAAACCTGTTCTCTACTGCTTTGTTCATAAAAACAAACCCTAATTTGCTCAGGTTAAGTTCGTGTAGTTTGTTTTGGAATGTTAGTCTCTTGGGTAAAGTCTAGACATTTGCCACTGCCTGTCGATCTCGCTCGTCAACAGGGCACTGAGGTCATCTCCCACATATCGGCACATCCACCAATGTTGTGCTGCCCCCAAATTGTTCCAATCCCAAACCGGCACGAATCGCTGCATCTTGGTTCTACGTGAAAAAAAAAACAGTGGCGAATGTTGGCGCCGCCTAACCTCACGTGTTAAGATCTTAACACCTGCATAATCGCCAGATACGGTAAAACCTATTGTAATCTTATATCATTGCATTTATAGAGCAATTTTCACCCGAGGGTCACAAAGCGCTGCACAGAGCTGTGGAGAGAACGGCATGTCAACAACAACATCAGGACAGTTCAACTGAAAGTCAAATAGTAGCAATAAATTATAGGACACAAAGTAAGAGGACAAAATATAATAATTTAATAAACGAAAAATAAATGTTCCAGAGCACGCGCAGGTCGGCAGAAACCCATCATCAAGGCACGACAACACTGAGCCGTACCAACAGTCCTAGTCAGAGGGCCCGAAAGCCCCACGGAACAACTAAGAAAGCCCCACGGAACAACTAAGAAAGCCCCACGGAACAACTAAGAAAGCCCCACGGAACAACTAAGAATCACACCCAGACTCCGGACCAACACAGTAACTTCAATGGTCTGGTCGTCGAGCATCAATTGAATAGGTTCGGCCTTGGACAATTGGTGCGGGGTTCCGACAAGCAAAACTTCTGTTTTGTCATCATTCAGCTCCAGGAAATTTGAATTGAGCCAGGCCTTCACAGTTGAGAGTGAGGACGACATGATGGATGACTTTGCGTGGATATAGATTTGGATTGAGGCTGCGCAAGACATGACCAAGTGGTTGTATGTAGATGCTGAAGAGGAGTTGGCCGAGAACTGAACCTTGACGAACTCCAGACAAAACAGGATGGACGAACTGCCTCCGGTCGGAAAGTTAGGAGCTCAGCCAATGCAGGGCACGGCCAGAGACCCCTATACCTCCAGTCGCACAAGTAAGATCGGGTAGTCAACGGTATCAAAGGCAGCGCTCAGGTCCAGGAGGACAAGAATATTTGGCAAGTCTTCATCAGCAGCGACGAGTAGGTCATTAACTACTTTTGCCAGAGCAGTTTCAGCACTATCGCCGAATCTGAACCCAGATTGAAATGGATCGAGGAGGTCATTGTTGAGAACGTGATTCTGGAGTTGCGCGGCTACAGCATGTTCAAGGACCTGAGAGGAATGGTAGATTTGAGTTGGGGCGGTAATTATCAAGAATGTTGCAAGCGAGGCCAAGGTTTAAGCAAGAGGGTAACTGCAGCACATTTGAATGGTGGAGGAACCATACCAGAGTGAAGTGAGTTTTTAAACAGATTAGTGACGAAGGTGGCAAGGAATTTGAAATTTGTCCGGATGATTTTAGATGGGAAAAGATCCAGCGAGCATTTTGTGGGCAGAGATATGGCAACTAAACAAGAGATCTTGGATTCCGTTAATTCGGAATATTCCAGGAGGTTTGAGGTTAACGAAAGTGGAAGAACATGTATTCAGGTATTGTTTGGTGGTTGAGGCTGAGTAGAGATACGGTGGGATTCGGTTTTTTTTCTGAGAAAAACTGAATCAACTAATCTGCCTGATCTTTATTGGTGAAGGAAGGTGAGGACGAAGGAGCTGATTAATGGTCGTGAAAAGAATCTTGCGTTTGTCGCGGGTATCAGCCAGAATGCTGGAAAGATGGCAGGTACGGGCAGAGTCGAGTGCCTGCCGGTAGCGGAGGAGCTGTTCCTTAAAGACTTGAGCATGAACGGTGAGTCCAGATTTTCTACAAGTCCGTTCGGCCCTGCGTGCATTCGCCTTGAGATCCCGGAGTTCAGCAGTATAACAGGGGGATGTTTTTTTCTGCCTGAGACATAGCGTAATTTTAATGGGGCCAAATCATCCCATATGCTGGTTAGCACGTTGTTGTAAGTTTCTGCTGTCGTATGAGAGGTAGAGTGAGCCGAGGCGGAGAGTAAAGTACTGTTGATTGCTGCGGTGAATATGTCTGGAGTGAGGGCATTAATATTTCGAAATTGGATTTGGCATTTGGTGATGGAAACTGGAAGCGGTAGCTTTCTGGGAGTGCATTTGGGCAGAATATGTTCAACAATTAAAACTCTGGACCTATCTGAACATTCATTGACTCATCGGCAGTCATTTACTTGAACCAACGCTGGTAAAACTCAGAGTTCAATGGGTGGGAGAGTTAATTGATGGGTGAGTGAGTTACTGTATGAGATCGGGTCAACTCAGTTTGTATTTAAGCCCAATCATTGAGCTATGCAGCAGTTGTCCAGCGGACAGGTAAGCGTGGATGTGTACGTGGGTGCATGATTGAATGAATAAGTGAATGACTGAATGTGTGGATGTGAGCGAACGATGAGGTAAGTTAATTAGTGGGAGAGTATGAGAATGAACGCATTAATGTGTGAGCAAATGAGTGGGTGGGTGCAATAATGTGCAGGTGAGCAGGTTAGTGAGTTTATTATAGGATGAGTAAATGAGTAGGTGAATGCATGAATGAGACCGTTTTTGAGTGAATGAAATGTGAGTGACTATGTTAGTGTCAGTGTAAGGGTGGGTGAGTTTCAAGGTGTATATGTCCTGGCACAGGCGCCGTGGTGACGTCACCGCCACTTAGTGGCGAATGACGGTTGTTGTTGAGCGAATGAGATGATAAATTAATGCGAGAAGAGTGAAGTAATAAGATGAGTGAGTGAGAGAATGAGGGTGATAATTAGGCAGTGGGCGAAGGAATGAGAGGGTGGGTGAATGAGAGGGTGGGTGAAGGAATGAGAGGGTGGGTGAAGGAATGATAGGGTGGGTGAAGGAATGAGGGG
>JAZEWT010000029.1:8476386-8487649 GCA_036362905.1 Mordacia mordax
ACTCCACACAGAAAGGCACCGGAGCCGAGAGACTCGAACCCGGGACCTTCTTGCTGTGAGGCGTCAGCGCTAACCACTGCGCCACCGCGCCGCCCATGTGCATTTACCGAAACTTTAAAATAATATTCACTATTTTCTGGATTCGCGCCCATGTATGGAACGCGGCTCACGCGAGAGGTTATTACTGTACAGCTGATATTTCATGGTTAACGTGTTATCACATTCATAATGTAAACACACGCGACTAAACGTCTCGAGCGGTCACAAGGCTCGTGCCAGGGCCCGGGAGGAGGCGACCGTAACCTGCACGCTGTGCATCGAGCGCGGGTTCCCAGGGTACGGCAACGCAAAGCCTGCCGCTGTTTCCGCCGTAGAATATGCCTGGAAATATCCTGAAGATTTATTCAGACGGCAAGAGTGCACCAACAGTACAGGGTCGTCCACATATCTTGTCACATTTTACTCTATAAAACGTACCATATGTTTATACCAATCGGTGTGCAATGCAAGCGATAATAAACATTCGGGATTGGCTGTGGATAAGGACTGGGTGAGCAGGTCGGTGATGCCCGCAGCGAGGCCGTTGCTACATCTGGTAGCACTTGAGGTGGTTCTTGAAGAAGAGGGCGCGCACCGTTCGGCTGTGCGCGTCCGGCGAGTGTCGGAACTTGTTGTACTTCGCCTGAGTTCTGGCCAACTTGGCCGCGTGGCCGATGGAGACGTCGTTGCACGTGGCCACGCGCAGCTTGCCCAGCCCGTCGATGAAAAACTCTGAGAAGTTCACAGCAATCGTGTTACAGTGTTATAACGGTATCGCGTTGGTTCCATCTCGAAGGAGTTCGAAGAGAGGAAACCGCGGAGGTGGAGGGAGGCAGAGGAAGTGCCTTAATGTTTTACTTGAGCTCATAATTAACTAACTACATTGCCTGTGAAATGTTTCGACTCTGGAATTTAAAATGTATATCTGAACTAGATGTATTTCGAGTGGTTCAAATAGGTTAGACTATTTCTTAAGCCACTTTTTTCAAGTAACTTAAAAAACGTGCATCAAGCGTATATTCTGCTCAAGCCACTAGACTGCACTGTTGGCCGAGATATCTGGTCTCAGGTGAGTGAGGCTTACGAGGGAGACGCAGCCGGATGTCTCATCTCACTGTCAAACCGCTGAGTCATGTACAGAGTCGCGGTGAGCCGGAGCCTATCTCGGTAGACACGGCGCAAGGCAGAAATATACCCACGATGGGACGCCAGTCCATCACCGCGCACTGCTGGCAATTTAGTCTGCAAGCCAATTAACCTATGCAGCAGCGTGGTTTTGGACTGTGGGAGGAAACCGGAGTGCCCGGCGAAAGCCCACGCGGACACGGGGAGAGAACTCGCAAACTCCACAGAAAGGCACTCGAGCCGAGATTCGAACCCGGGACCTTCTTGCTCTGAGGCGTCAGCGCTAACCACTGGGCCGCCGTGCCGCCGGTTTCCTGGTGTGTATATTTCGGGATGTATAGCTTCGTAACTTTGTATATATTTCTATATGTGTATATATAGCTCTATAAATAGCTTGCTGGGCTACAAATATAGCGACCTGAGTTTTAATACTGCTCAAGGTAAACTGAAATTTTCTGAACCGGTACTGGGCTTCCCCTTGGTCAAATCGGTCTCAAATGAGTACCCGGCGTGGTGCTGGTCACCCGCCTCGTGTGCCGTGTCGACTTTAATAGGTGCTCGCTAACGACGACACTGACCATATAGTTTGTCGAAACGAGGATCTTTTTGTGATTATGTTATATATCTCTATGATACGTTAAGAGAAAGGGAGGGCTGCCGGTTGTGTTCGAGCCCTACCATTAAGCAACTCTGCCTGAGGCTGTCACAGTCGCTCCTCTAGAGATCTTTAGGTCAAGATTTATTTTTATAACTTTGCTAATTTACTTGTGTTGTTCAATGTGTGGCGACACGATGGCGTCGCGGTAAGTTGTGCTGCTGCCTCACAGAAAGAGAACACTGAGTTCGATTCCCAGCTTAGGTACTTTTCTGTGTGGAGTCTGCATGTTTTCCCCGTGGCCGGGTGGGTTTACGCCGGGTACTCTGTTTTCCTCCCACAGTCCAAAGGCACGCTGTGGCCTAGATTAATTGTACTAACAAAATTGCCCCCGGTACTCTGAGATTTAACTTGCTTACTCCCCTCTCACCCGCTGGACAACTGTTTTTAAAAGCTACATAGCTCAGCGGTTCCAGCTTAAATACAAACTGTGACTCAAGCGCTTTGAAGCCAAGCGCATGACACGCGTCGTGAATACTGTTTATTATTATGACTGACTTCGCATCAAGCAGTTAAACACTGTCGCAAGCCTCAATTAGACCCTGGTGAACGAGACCCGGCGAGGCTCCGTGAGTCGAACACGTGGTCATATTAATTTGAAGGCTTTCGTGACCAATGTTATTGATGGAATCACATTTTTGGGTTAGGTCACGTAAAAAATGTTTGTCGTAAACCCTGCACCACCCGACAACAGCCAATTAGTCAAGTTTGTCAGCGTGAACAAAACGTGCCATTTCTTCACTATCTCAGCACACCGGTGTGTTGAAGAGCAAACTCACAACATTTACAATGAAATACGACGTTTCGCTGATAATTGCAATCAGCATCAGGCAACCCACACCAACTTAAGACGAGTTAGCTTCATCAGAAAGTTATGCAACGGGATTGTGTTATAACAAGATATACATAAATAAAATGTATGGTTTGAGAATACGTTTTTTTAAAAAAACGCACTTATTTTTATGGTTAGAACGAATAATATTATTTCTGTTAGAATTCCCTACACCTCTACTGTAGCAGTCTGATAGAGAATATGGCATCTGTGCAAGACCGCCCCGACCTGAAGCATGTTATTCATGCTTTTGGGATTGCTGACCCTCTCTCTGCTCACCATCATTCAGGACTTTCATGATGGTGGACAAGCCCGAGTAAAGCTACGTGGTCGGGAGTCAGAGCCATTCTCTGTTCACCTTGGGGTGCGACAGGATGCTCTCTTATTTCCTACATTATTCAACATCTTTTTTGGCCACGTAGTTTGAGAGGCTTTCCACGGATATACTGGTGGAATTTCCATCTAGTATAGGCACAATGGGAGACTGATCGATGCCCAGGTACGCTCAAGGGATGGTTCCCTATTGGCCAACTATGTCAATGATATGGTGATTTCTGCTCATTCTGAGGAGTTGGGAGTTCTGCTGTTGAATCTGGAGCATGCCACAAATAGGTGGGGGTCTTACCATCAGTCACACCAAAACCAAGCACCTGTTTGGTTGTTTTGTACCACCGAATACTCCACCCCCTCAACTCAATGCGTAATGGAGCAGTTGTGGAGAGAGTGGAGAAGTTTTCATACCTAGGCAGTGTACTTATGGCCGGTTCAAGTTTAACAGCGGTGGTCTTGCTCCGAATCAGCCGGGCGACACCGTTTTATCGGCTACGTTACGCTGTGTGGAAGATGCCTGGCCTGTCACTCCACACGAAGCTTCGGGTCTTCTCAGCTACGGTCATGCCCTTTCTTCTCTGCGCTTGCGAAAACATGAACCCACCCTAGAAGAACATCTGCGCGGTTTAGAAAATGTATGGCTGGCCTAGCCACGATCCATCGTGCGTTTAACCAGGTTGGATTGTGTGATGAACTCACAAATTCTTGAAACATCTGGACAAAGTCCCATTTGTGTGCTCTTCTGACAGGCGAGGCTGCGGTGGCTGGGTCATATCGTCCGCATGCCCAGCTACCGCATGTTGAAGTAGTTACTATTTGGCCAGATAGAGGGGGCTAAACGGGCGCGTCACGGGCTATTAAAGAGATGGACTGATATGGCACAGGAGGACCTGGAGCTGAGTGGACTTGTTCAAGGTACCAGCTTTGTCAAGAGCGACCTCTGTGGATCGTGAAGGATGCTACCGGGCAGTTGGAGGTGGTCGCCCTCCAACAACAAACGGAGGGTGGAGGAGCGACGCTCATAACGATCGGAGCGCTGGGCGACTTAAATGTTGCAAGTTGGTACAGTAGGGAGCACAGGTGGTGCATCTGCCAGTCATTTCAGTCAGACAACCCATAACATCTGAGTCTGTCTTCATACCGGTATCTAGATGTGACTCTTGATTCCTCACTCAGCTTCGAGACACACATTAAAAAGGTGACGAAGATAGCCTATTTCCAGCTCAGAAATATAACCAGACTGCACAACATCTTGTCACCCGCTGATGCTGAGAAGCTAATACACATCTTTATCTCCTCACGAATCGATTACTCTAATGCACTGCTCCCTGGCACTCCTGCCATCCTGATCAGTCGTCTTCAACGTGTGCAGAAATGCAATTATTATTATTACTACCTCCTGTCAGCGAGCCTGTGACAGTTTATGTGGCCTCGAAGTTCATATGGCCTGGCACAGTTGCCGTGGTGACGTCAACGCCATTTGGTGGCGAATGGCGGTTGTTGTTGCTGATGGCAGTGGTGGCAGTGGTCGCAGTGGTCGCGGTGGTGGTGGTGGTGTGGGTGGTGGTAGTAACTTTAATGCAAAGGCTGTCGTAACCCATGTTGTTTATTTGCTCTTCAATGCATAGGTATGATGAGATAGTGAAGAATTGGCACGTTCTCTTTACGTGACAAAACCTTACTGATTGGCTGTGTCGGGTGGAGAAGGGTTTACGACACACATGACAATCCAAAAATATGCATGTTGTAGTTGGCAGTGGTGTTGGTCGCGGCGGTCAGGGTGGTTGCAGTGGTGACGGTGATGGTGGTGATCGTGGTGGTGGTGGTGGTGACGGTAATAATAAATAATAATGGTGATGAAGCGGCAGTGTCATTGGTGATGACACAGAATTGGTGGCGGTACCCGTGTGGCCGATGCGGCTGAACTGGGGGTCGAACCCGACGGCGCGCATGCTTGTGGTTCTCGCCATGAAGAAGTTGACGACGACGTCAACGATGGTGCATCTCGGGAACCCGTCGAGCGGCTGGTACGAGCCCGATATGCGGAACAGGCAGTCGCCCTCCTCCGCACTGCCCGCCACCACCTTTAGCTTGTGTTGGAACGCATTGTTGGCGACCATGCCCCCGACCTGGCACGGAAAGTTTCCCATTTGTTTCAAAACAGTTGCTGAGGCCCAAAAGGTCAAGCGGCCAGCAATAAACTGCACCATGATAGTTGTAATAGATTCAGAGATTAACACAAGAATTATTAAATTTTTAATCAGTCTGGCAGGGGGAGAAGGGGTAGTCATTGTTTTTCCCTAGGGCCCCAGAATCACTAAAATCGCCCGTGACTGGGGTCCCTGGTTCACATGTTTGCGATGAGATGTGAGGTGCTTTGAGTTGTTAGCGCGCTCAAGCAGGTGCCACACAAATGCAAGCGATGATTGTTAAGATTACGATGATCGTTAAAACACGGCCGCAGAATATGTGAGGAGGAGAACTCACAACATCAATGCGCGTCGTCTCTAGCACCTCCACCATGCGCTCGAGGACGGTGCTCTCCGTGAACAGGAAGTCATCGTCCACCCACAGCAGGTATTTGGTCATCACCTGGGAGATCGCCAGGTTCCTCCCAGCAAACCAGCCCTGGTACAGCAAGTGGAGGACACCCAGAAACTTTTGAATGAAGCCTCCATACATTGCAGACAGCACAGCTAAACCTCAAAGCTTATGTAATACCATGGCTCTCACTCGTCCCACACCCAATAAAGATGTAGCATAGAGGCCCACAATGGTGCACCCTGAGACCACGACTATGGGTTTTAGACCAGGACCCTCGGTAGGAGGGATAACCTTCCAAGGTTTCCCAAGTTGTGGAAATTGGTTCGGCTGGAGGCACCGCCAAGGGTCAGATTCCAGCGAGCGTGGCCGCGACTAGGAGCCAGCGTATCTGCCATGGTAGGGACGAAGGAGGACTCACCAGTCAGGAGCAGAAATACTGGTGGGGTGAGTGGAGATGACAGGGTGCAGCAGGAGGACCAATGATAGAGATGCTGACGAGTCTGGACGAATTAGAGAGGGAGAGGGGAGCACGTGACTAGGGGTCTTCTGGGTGCAGGAGGAGACAGAAAGACGGTTGCTGTTAGGCAGTGAGGAGACGATCGCTGGCGATATGGGGGGAGAGAGAGAGACAGGGGGAGGCAGAGGGAGAGACACAGGGACCGTGAGACGAAGGCCTTGGAGGACGGGCGTGTTTGGGTACAGAGAGACACGTTGGGGCGCAGGAGGGAGCGGCAGCCATTATTCTGGGTTAGTTCGGAGGTGCAGAGTGGAGGGCGGAGATGTTCAGAGGGACGGTCGCATGAGAGAGAGAGAGAGAGACACACACAGAGACAGAGAGATGGGGACAGTGATATAGAGTTGAGGGACGGTGCAGCTGGGATCGAGAGACAGGGAGACGTGTAAACAAGGGGGAGCAGCAGCCATTGTTTGAAGAGAGCGCAGAGACACAGAAGAGGTATTGAGTAGAGAGGAAGATGCAAGGACAGTGACAGGAAGGCTTTCAGAGACGGGCCACATCAGAGAGAGAAATACACAGAGAGAGACGGGGAGAGTGATAGAGAGGGGAGGGACAGGGCGGCAAGGACAGAGAGACAAAGAGACACCTGGGCGGGCGATGCGGCCACCATTTTGTAGTGGGACAGAGTAAGCGGGAGAAGCGGCCATCATTTGGTAGGCAAGGGGCCAGCAAAGCGATAGACCTGACGGCGGCGGAGAATAACGTTTGTCTACATCACCTATCGTGTGTATGGTAAATGTATTACTGGTATGTGGTGAGTGTTGTGCAGCGGTTAGTGCGCTGGGTAAGCGTGGAGCAGTGGCGCCGCAGTTGGTGCATTGTGTGGGTGAGGATCGGTGGCACAGCGGTTGGCATGCTATGTGAGTGAGGATTTGTGGCGCAGCGGTTAACACGCTGTGTGTTGTGGGGGAGCAGTTAGCATGCATATGGGGAGCGCCACGTGGTGAATGGTGAGTGCGGGAGTGCGTAGAGGGACGATCGGCCAGGATTCACGTGCCGGGATGGCACGTACCGGCACATGGGCGGGCCGCACTAAGCAGGTGGAACTTGCGGCGAGGATGGAGAGGGGGGAGCAGCCGGACAGCGGGGCCCAGCCGTGTCCCGTCACGGCAGAACCCCCCTCGGGCCGGGTCGCCCTCTAAGGGTTCAGGATGCCCAAGCGGTGGGGGGGCAGCAGCGGACGGGCAGATCCCTCTGCTCCTTCCCCTGGCCGCTATCCCACTACTTCCGGCTGGCGTAGGGATTGAGGGGCTAGAGGCAGCGACCCCTACACCGACGGACCATGGCTTTCATAATCCCACATTACCATTACTGGTGCGTAGCTGCACAGCAGTCGTTCGATGTTGAAGGCATTCGGTAGAACAGAAAACGCCTCAAGCGCGAGAAAACCACACAGAGGCATGGGCAGGAGGTAGCCATGTGGTAAATCAGTGCCAACATTTGCCAAACACTGCATCCTCTACATTACATAAACGATCAATTAAGGAGTGTTTCAGTCGTGGGAGGAAACCGGACAACGCAGAGGATAGGCAGAAAATCTCCACCCAAAAAGATGCTCGAGGTGAAAATCAAACCGATTTGGGCAGAACCGCCTTTTTATGAGGTGGCACGGATGTCTTGCTGCCGAGACGATGAAGTGACCGGATGTATACGTGCTGTATGAGTGATATTTACAGAGGTAAACATCCTGGAGATCGTCACAACAGGTCAGCCATAACTTAATACCCAAGGGGTCGCACTGTGTGACACGCATCCCATTAGTGGCAGGCGAAGAAACGACGTTGAAATACAAAAAAAACTGATCTTAAAATTGTCTCAATCTCACCTAATGAAATCTTTCTGACGTCGAAAGAACAAAGTGGTTCAATTGGTTTGTTTACTACTTTACATTTAGCGGGGGGGGGGGCAGCTTATTGTGATTCGCAGGAAACCTCGCGATGCATCCCACTGTTCACGTTTACTCACGCTGTTGGAGAACTTGACAAGGGAAAGAAAGGATCAACTCAACGGTAAGATCTGCCTTTTAATTATGTATTAATGAAGCTAATAATGTTAAAATAGGACTATTATTGACGTTAAAACAAGTTTCAATGGTAGTAAATGAGAGTGAATAAGTGAACGCAAGGCTGCCGACCCCGACTCCAGTGTGACTTATTCGTGACGTCATATGGCATCTCCACCTGAGCTCGGGCGCCCGGTGTTGCCGCTTCTGCCAATCGGAATACCAGAGCCGTCCTATGATTAACCCAGTGTGAAACTGTTACACCAACAGCGGGGGAACGGGGGGGGGGCTTATCTACAGATGTCTCGTGACCGCATTTCATTGACCCTTAACATGTTTCTTCCTTGGTGCATACACTTCACCAAATGTATTGATTTCAAGCGGCTTTTGCGAGCTCTTATAATACATAATAGAATAACGGGTTGTCATGAACGTATAGGCCCATGATCGATTTCCAACAGGAAAAATAAATTATGAAATAGAGGTCACAGAACATGTGGAACACCCTGTATAGTGGGCAAAGCAGGGTGCCTAGAGTGCGGTAGCTGCTGTTTAGCCATACAAATGCAATGCGTAGCTATAGTCAATCTAATATCATGTATAGTTATAGGCAATATAATACAATGTGTGGCCATAGACAATACAAATTCAAAAAGTAGCTGCCGCCAATGATTGCGTGGCGTCTGCGCGTGGCGTCTGCGCACCTTTCCGAAGGGCATGAGGTAGTGCTCCACGCCGGGCTCCCGCACCACCTCGTGCGGCTCCGAGTCGTCCGCCACGATGATCGTGACGTTCGGGTAGAATTGACGCACGCTGCGGATCAGTCCCCTGAGCTTGTCGTAGCGTAGGAAAGTCTTGGTAGTCACCGTGACCAACCTGCTGATGTCTCCATCTGGCGAGAGAATCGATCTCAACAGCCGCTCTTTCAGGATAGCCGTTTTCTGCGTTCCTACGACGTTTCGCCTTGCACGTTGCGACGGAGCAGGAACGCTTGCCACAGCCATCGCGACACATCCGTTTTGAAGCGCAATTCTCATACATCTAACAGACCTCCATCATTACTCTGACATCTCCCGTCGAGTGCTATCATGCTAGCGATCACTCTACACACAGGCAACCCGCCTCCTTACCGTGCTCTCTGTGTTTCGTGTCTGTTTCTGTGTCTGATGTCTATGTCACCCCCGCTCATCCCTCGCTCACCCCCCGCTCGCCCGTCGTAGAGGCGCGGGATGTCGGGATGCGACACGCGAATGGGGATCTCGGCGCGGTGGCTCCCACTCTGCATTTCCACTGGCGGCGAGAGACACGGGAGACACAAAAGACACGGGAGACACGAGAGACATGAGATGCACATTGATGAGTCACGTATAAACAGAGGGCGCAAAGCAACGCTAGTACATCGCAAGACACACTTTTTGGAGAAATTTACTCAGCAGGCCAATTAACCTAGGCAGTAGCGTGTCTTTTAACGCGGTGGGAGGAAACCGGAGTACCCGGAGTAAACCCACGAGGACATGATGAGAGAACACGCAACTCCACACAGAAAGGCTCCCGAGCCAGGAATCGAACCTGGGTCCCTGTTGCTGTGATGCGACAGTGCTACCCACCGCCACCATCCAACTCGATCGATTATGGTAATATCAGCTAATTCTAGAGTATTTTTGGTTGTGGCATTAAACTGGGAAACCCACCCAAACTAGGTGGAGAGAACGCACATATTCCACAGCAATCGAACCCCCTCGGGTCTAATCCTTCCAAAGCCTGTAGTAAACGTTATTTATTTTCTACTCAACTTTATTGTAATAGTGAACACGTGACACTTAGAATTGAGCCGTGATAACTTGAAAACGTTCAAAGCGATCTGGAACGTAAGGACTTACGACGTTAGAGCAGTGCAAGCGAAACACTTTGAAATACTCTACACGGCTATTTTCAACGGGCGGCGCGGTGGCCCAGTGGGTAGCGCTGACGCCTCACAGCAAGAAGGTCCCGGGTTCGAATCTCTCGGCTCGGGTGCCTTTCTGTGTGGAGTTTGCATGCTCTCCCCGTGTCCGCGTGGGTTTTCGCCGGGTACTCCGGTTTCCTCCCACAGTCCAAAAGCATGGTCCTGGATAGGTTGATTGGCTCGCAGACTAAAATTGTCCCGCAATGCCCGGCGATGGACTGGCGTCCCGTCGTCGGGTGTATTCCTGCCTTACGCCCTGTGTTTCCGGGATAGGCTCCGGCTCACCGTGACCCTATATAGGATTAAGCGGTTTCAGATAATGAGATGAGAGATGAGAGGCTATTTTCAACATCACACGAACACACCCGTGCACTGTTGATAAACAACAAAACACGTTCCAGGCAAACTATTCGAAAGGCCCGATAATGCCACATTGGTAGACAGGCCACGAACACTCGAAACGTAGCTAGTCCGAAGGAACAGCTGTGGAGGGCAGTTATCATTGAGCGAGCCGCCGTGGGAACCGACATCATTACACGTTACTATTGCTCGTGTTTTCCGCATTGCCCTGCCCCTCGCTCCGCTCGTGATGTCATTGTCGAGTGCTCCTGATTCGCAATACAATCTCGTAGTTATGTAGATGTTCGCGGCTCGATGTATAGGAATTCCTCTCCATAACTGTTCTGTCCAGATAGCTGTGTCGAGTGTTCCGTCTTTCTTGTTCGCGAGGCTAAGTCTCCCTCGCTGGAGGCTCCATCGGGCTTCTGGTTGCACACTTGTGCACCTCCAGCAGCTTGCATTTGTGACCCGGCCAAACAAACATCTCTCGCGTACAGGAAAGTTCAGTCGGAGGGTAGGGAGCACACTTATAAGATGTGAGATAACTGACCTCGGAGTTTTGATTCAGAAGATAATTAGCATTTGATATGTGAGGGTTTTCAGAATCAATTTCTGTCTTCATAGGTTAATTGGCTTGCAGACTAAATTGCTCACAGTGCCCGGTGATGGACTGGCGTCCGATCGTGGGTATATCCCTGCCTTGCGCCCTGTGTCTGCCGGAATAGGCTCCGGCTCAGCGCGACCGAGTATAAGACTAAGCGGTTTCTGACAATGAGATGAGAATTCTTGTCTTTGTGTGGTGAGGCTGACGTTGCCCATGTGCGGAATTCTCACACGGAGATGGTTGGTGGGATTTATGAAGCGCGGTGTTACAGGGTGGTGTTACAGGGAGGTGTTACAGAGCGAGGTGTTACAGAGCGAGGTGTTACAGAGGG
>JAZEWT010000029.1:8494895-8510821 GCA_036362905.1 Mordacia mordax
ATCGCTCGCTAAAAACCAGGCTTCAGGCCAGTTAAGCGTTCCTCGCACATAAAGTGCAAATGTTACAATTTTTCACCACCACCATCTCAGCGGTTACATTATTTTGTAAAAAGAAAAAAAACATCGCTCTATAGGATATAAACGATCTGGCAAGGCCAGTGATTGGAAGGAGGCACCACATTCTGAGAAAACGTCACACACACGTAAGCACACGCAAACATATACCCAAGCGAAAGATTGCCTGATCCATCACAACCGCAGTGAATTCCGCACGCAGAACTGCGGCGACTCGCTCTGGTCTACGACACTGCGACCGAATGGACGCATGACTGCTCTCACCGCCTCCAGTAAAGGCTGTGAGTCTCCACAGTCTGTGACTTGGCCAAACACAATCACACTGAGCGAGGAACCCCTCTAGTCTGAACGCACTTTGAGCTGCGACTGCCACTCACGGTGAGAGTAAACATGCTCTGAGTGGCCATCATAGCAGTTGATGGAGTACAAAGATTCCATGTACATGAACATGCATCACTTCCCATCTGCTTACTGCGTTAATACAAATCCCTTGAGTTTTCAACCTTCTATGTAATGAGTTACACTGTATTAACAATCGTTTTTAGCAAAGCATGAAAATGTCAGTGTACATATTTGCTATCATTTGTCAGTAACAGGCTTACATTTCCCACCTACGTATGTGTATTATTAGTGTATGGCAGAACTACATCTCAGAGGAGCTGTTCCCACTCACTAATGTTTTTTTTATTGTAAAAAAAAAATTCTCAACTTTATGTGAAGCCCCTAGGATGCCCAACACGAGGACGGCGGAGACAACCTTGATCACGGTCCGGCCACGTCGCCGTCGGCGGCGCAGACCGCGCTCCCTCTGCCGGGCAAACCTTGCTGCGCCGGGAAAACGTTCCTTAAATCATGTGTGGAGCGAGCAGCGCTGTGTGGAACAGTGACCCGGTGCCTTGTGGCACCGCTGGAAGGGATTTAAGCGATGACGTGCAACTCAGCTCCACCACCTCCACCACTAATGATTCCATTATTTGGGTACCGGGTTGTGGCTTCTGTAGTTTCTCTTGAGGTTAAGATAATTTTATGAATTTGCTTCCTCATGCAGCATCTGTTAGAATCAGAAACGCATGTTCCCCCATCGTCACAGATGACACCACACGTTCCGAAGAGGCTGTGCGAATGAGACGACAGCGGAGCCCGATGTGGAGCTCGGGCCATCTCTCCGAGCCTGTGGCATCTCATGATGGAGACGGTGGATGCGGGGGGAACCAGTGTTGTCTCCGGGGGTCTGGGCGATTTGGAGATGGAGTCGAATATTGAGGGGGAGTAGTGAGAGCAGTGCCCATGGCATTCTTTAGCAGCTCTGCATTGACGACAACCTGCTTTAGTTACACCACTTTACTACTGTAGTAACAGGCTTCACATCAACGGTGGCTGTAGCAACACGAGGCAGAGTGATATTCCCCAGACTTGTAGGAAGAAAACAAAAAAAATAGTTAAGTTACGATTGTGGCACCACGCTTCGCTTGTCTGGCTCAACACACAGGTCGGCAGCTACTACGTGGGCATCGTGCGCTGCTGCCGACTCCCCATGCCTCCGGGCGTTGCCGGTTCCTGGCGACAGTCCTTGACCCGGCATCTCACTTCTTCCTCGTTTTCCCGTGCGTCAATTTCAGCGGAGCCGGGTATTTGTCGGAGGCTGGCACTTTCCAGGGCCCCGGGGCCAGAGTCCTACGGCCTGTGCCATCGTCCATCCAGCCAGAGCTCACGCCGTCCACGCGCTGTCCCCAGTTATCCTGGTCCACAGGGCCCGGGGAATCTGCCTCCAGTGCAGCCTCAGCCATCTGTGCGTTGCCGCCGCCACTTTCACCACCACCACCACCGTTGCCCATCTCCACGTGCTGTGCGGTAGCTGCAGCGTCAATCACATCCGTGGCCTTCTCTGGCTGGAACTGCTGCTGTTTCTTCCCAACTTGCTTCTGTGACTGGTGGTCAAGCTCACCCTGCACGGTGGACGTGCCGCCCATGACACCGTCCTGTTCTCTTCCCCGAGCAAAACTCTGTCTCTCTTGCTCCCTCTCTATCAACTCCCTCTCCTGCCGCAAAGTCTCCTGTTCCCTCTCCCATGCTCTCTCTTCTTCCTGTTCCTTCTCTCGTTCCCTCTCCCTTTCAGTCTCTCGCTCCCTCACTCTTTGTTTTTCTCGTTCTCGCTCCTCCCGTTCCCTTTCCTTCTCCCTCTGCTGCTGCCGCCGCTCCCGCTCCCTCTGCTGCTCCCGCTCCCTCTGCTGCTGCCGCTCCCTCTGCTGCTGCCGCTCCCTCTGCTGCTGCCGCTCCCTCTGCTGCTGCCGCTCCCCCTCCTGCTGCCGCTCCCCCTCCTGCTGCCGCTCCCCCTCCTGCTGCCGCTCCCTCTCCCTGTCGTGCTGTCGCTCCCTCAACTCCCTCTCTCTCTCCTTAACGCGCTCACGCGCGTGGAGCCGACCCGCATAGGGGTCTCCACCGTGCTCCATGTGGGTGGGCAGCGTGCTGCCGCCACCGCCGCCGGCTCTGCCTGCGCCTGTCCCGGGGTGAGATGAGGTGACCGGTGAGCCGAAGGTGGCGTGGCGAGGAGCTCCCGGGCTCCGTGAGGAGTTGGGGTCTGAAACAGAGACCGTGAGTTCATGCAGTCACAACATGGTCCTAGAGCACGGCCTTACCCTAAAAACAGCCCTCTAGCACGGCACTACCCTACAACACAGTCCTATAACACGGCACTACCCCACAACACAGTCCTATACTACGGCAGTACCCACCAACATAGTCGTATGACATAACATGGCAGTACCCCACAACATGGCTGTACCCTATAACACGGCACTACCCTATAACACGGCACTACCCTATAACACGGCACTACCCTACATGGCCCTAGCACACAGCACTATCTGCAACACGGTCCTACCCTACAACACGGGCTTGCTGCATGCAATCAGGCTTGCTCTATGTGCCCAGATCACACTGGCATTCTATGGATTACCAAACGGACTCGCGTGCTTCTCCCAGACTCAGGAACGCCCTTCCAATGGAAATTCGGTCAGCTGAGTCCCTGAGCATCTTCAAATCCCATCTCAAGACTCACTTCTTCTGTAAGGCCTTGAAGTTCTCTGACTGGGACTGTTTATGCTGCTTACTACTGTGTGCTTGGATGATGGCTCGCTGCTGACTTGTACCTACTAAGGAAGACTTATTCCTTCCTTTATTTAAAAATAATTTGATGTTATTTTACGTCCTTCATTGATTTATAGCCATTATTTTACTTTAATTAATCTATTCTGATGTTGTTATTGACATGACGTTCAACTCCACAGCTGTGTGTGGTGCTTTGTCACCCTCAGGTGAAAGAGCTGTAGAAGTGCAAATATTATTATTATAACACGGCCCTACCCCACAACACAGCATGACCCTACAGCACGGCACTATAATACAGCTTGGCAATACCCAACAACACAGCCGGACCCTACAACACGGCAGTACTATACAACACGGCCCTACAACACAGCCACTACCCTACAACACAGCCACTACCCTACAACACGGCATTACTATACAACACAGCCACTACCCTACAACACGGCACTACCATACAACACGGCCCTACAACACAGCCACTACCATACAACACGGCATTACTATACAACACAGCCACTACCCTACAACACGGCACTACCATACAACACGGCCCTACAACACAGCCACTACCACACAACACGGCACTAGTATACAACACAGCCACTACCCTACAACACGGCACTACCATACAACACGGCACTATCATACAACACGGCCCTACAACACGGCCCTACCCTACAACACAGCATTACTCTACAGCACGGCACTATAATACAGCTTGGCAATACCCAACAACACAGCCACTACCCTACCACACGGCACTACTATACAACACAGCCACTACCCTACAACACAGGCACTACCATACAACACGGCACTACCCTACACCACGGCACTACCCTACACCACAGCCACTACACTACAACACAGCAACTACCCTACAACACGGCACTACGCTACAACACAGCCCTACCATGCATCACAGCACTATCCTACAACACAGCCACTAACCTACAACACAGCACTATCCTACAACACAGCCACTACACTACAACACAGCCACTACCATACACCACAGCCACTACCATACACCACAGCCACTACACTACAACACGCCACTACCCTACAACACGGCACTACCCTACAACACGGCACTATCATACAGCTTGGCAATACCCTACAACACGACCCTACAACACAGCCCGGCCCTACAACATGGCACTACAACACGGCACTACAACAAGGCACTACCATACAACACGGCCCTACAACACAGCCCTACGTTACAACTCGGCCCTACAACACAACATTACCCTAAAATACGGCGCTACCATAGAGCATAACAATAAACTACAACACGACCCTACAACATAGCCCGACCCTACAACACAGCACTACCATACAACACCGGCACTACCATACAACATGGCCCTACCCTACATCACATCCCTAAAACACAGCACTACCTAGAACATGGTCCTACCCTACAACACGACACTACCATACAACATGGCCCCATAACACGGAACGACCTAACAGTCCTACAACATGGCACTACCCCATAACACAGCACTACTCTATAACATGGCCCTACCCTACAACATAATGCTACCCTACCACACAGCCCTAATATACAACCCTACCACAACACGACCATATGAGAAGATCTGCTTTGACTCTGAAATGACACAACCCTGTGATCCAACCCTACAACACTCAACCCTATGACTTGACTGCATAACAACACGACTCTATGACCCTACTCTATAACATGCAGTGACACAACCCTATCCGATGACACTCTACAACCTGACCTTACAATAGTAGTGTCAATCCATAATCAGAATCAACACCATCCATAAATCTAGTGGTGCGATGTTACCTAGGGAGTTCTAACAAGGATTTATGACCCATCCGTGATAACATCACTGGTGAAATGCGCCACCAGGGCCTTGGGTGACACCAAACACTAAACTGCCGAGTTACACGAACAGACCCAAAGCTTTGTGCATGACCTCCATACACGCATCACACTGGGCGTGTGGAGGACCGCAGTGGCTGGGAGGCTTTGCTTTATGTCAGAGCCTCACACGAGATTGGGCTACACTCCTCCCAGCCATTCGCTACCTTGGGTGTAATGTCCATGGGTGCTCACTCGCCACCCCCCATCTCTCGTATGCCACCGCGACCCGGCATTCGCAGGAGCGTGCGCATGGGGTGGCACATTGCCGAACCATGACCGCGTGGAGCCGGGTTGAAACACGCACCACCAGGGTCGTGCTCTTTACTGGAGAGGGAGGTCAACATCCGTTGTGCTGTGAAGAATTTGGTCCTTGATACATAAATCTGGAAGTTCCACCATTGGCTAGGGGCGATCAACAAATGTGAGCTACATTCGGTTTATTCAGTGGCTCAGGAGCGATAGTATTTGGTCAATGGATCACAGCATGTTTTAATGAACACCTGATCCTAGTGGCCAACTCTGCCACCAGCTATCCACTGCTATCCACTGCATATCCATGCACAATGCTAGTTTTACGTCGAGGAGGAGATGGAGCAGTGGGCTGTACAATGAGGTGTAAGGATAAAAAAAAAATCCGATGACTAAATTTGGTCATCCGTACCGTCATCAGAAGAAGTCACGAAGCAATCTCGCACCGTGGCGAGGACCGACTGCAGTCAAGACAGACCCCGGCTGACTGGAAAATGTGTCCAGGTTGTTGTGTGCTGTGTGCGCGCGCGTCTGCTGTGTATGCATGCTGTATATGGATGTACTATATTTACACGTGCTGTGTGTAGTGGGGCGTAATGGAGGCTAACGTGTTGTACTATGAACCCGGTGAACCGAGTTCGAATCCAGCTCACAGCCAACAGTAGTGAACCGGTCCTGGGCCTCCTCTATCGACTCAGCCTCAAATGAGTACATGGTAGGGGATGTAAACATCACCACTGGATAGACAAAGGCAGATTTGTCATGGTGCTAACCACCCACCCCATTATGTGTTGTGCTGGCCTGCTAACAGCACTCGACCCTACATTCTGGTAAGGCTATATGGGGGAACTTTGTGTATATATATTATGCTAGGATGGAAGTGACTGAAAACCAGGGTGCATTTCCAGCGTCTGGTATGAACTCAGCACTTGGCATGGGATAGCCATGCCAAGTGAATATCCTCCTCCTTCAACGTAGGAGGATGTTTCTCCTCTAAAGTTGAAGGTATCATCATTAGAATGCCGGATGATGCCTCCAAAGTCAAGAGGTGAAACATCACAAAGGGAAAAGAGAAAAAAACACTCAAAATATAGCTACCCCAAAAGAACAGAGCGGCACGGTGGTGGAGTGAGTAGCGCTGCTGCCTCACAGCAAGGTCTCGAGTTCAGTTCCCGACTTTGGTGCCTGTGTGGAGTTTGCGTGTTCTCCCCAAGAACACATGGGTTTTCGCAGAGTACTCAGGTTTCCTTCCACCGTCAGAAGACACGCTGCCTAGGTTAATTGGCCTGAGTAAATTGCCACCCGCGGCTCTATACAGGATTAAGTGGGCACTGATACCGAACGGAAAGAACAGCTATGGACAGCAATTCTCATACAATGAGCTGTAACAAACATACATCGTTACATTTGGTGGTTGTTGGGCCATGTGGCCTTTAAAGGGCGCATGGCCAGCGGGTTGTGAATGCCATATGGGGTGGTCTGTAGCAGAGATGGACTTGGCAGCATCCCAAAGGCCAGGTAAATAGTAGATTCCAAGATGCGACTCTGGAGCCATTCAATCGGGCATTAGGGTGGCTTTGCAGTGGAAAAATCTGTGCCTCAAAATGAAGGTCCTGCCCAAGACGGTTCAATTCACACCTCAGGCACCATTTTGTGTGGAATTTCTGTGTCCTCTCTCTATTCTGCATACGTTTCTTGCAGGTTCTCTTCTGATTTCTTCACGTAACAAAAAAAAGACCAATTAATTGTCTGATAACATCATAATACGTAGGGCACATTGCCTGTAAAATATTGGAGTCAGCTAACCACGTGGCTGCATTGCTACCAGCCTCTTCACGGTTTCCTCGTGCCTCTGAGTCAGTCTCTCTTTCATCGAATACATTCTAGATTGAACAAATTCTCTCCCAGTGATAAATTATAAAAATAAAATCACAGGGCCATGGCTACACGGACCGGTTGAGAGGACCCACTGTAATCTTCCTCGCGCAGCTTTGTCCCTTGGTGAGGAGCAGTTTCCACCTCTCTACACGACACCCAGGCTGCGTGGGTATGACCATCGCGTGGACTCCCTTCCTGCTGCACCATGTCGATTCCACCGCGCCACTGAAACTTGTGGGCGAGGTGGTCGTGTTGACGATGCAGGAGTGGCAGGTGGGGGGTGCCATGGTGGTGTCGTGAGTAGCGCTGCTGCCTCACAGCAACCAGTCCTGGGTTCGATTCCTGGATTGATTGCCTTTCTGTGTGGAGTTTTTTTGTCTGTGTGGGTTTTTGCTAGGTACTCTAGTTTCGTCCCACAGCCCAAAGACATGATTCTGGTGCTGCTGCTGTCTAGGCTAATTGGCCTGTTGACTAAACTATCACTAGTGCCCTGCAATAGACTGGCGTCCCACCATTAGTATAGACCTGTCTTGTACTCTGTATCTGCTGGAATAGGCTCTAGCTCATCGTGACCCTCTACAGGATTAAGGGTATAATGATGACTGGCAGGTAAGCAGGTGAGCTGATGAGAGTACGAGCGGGCAGGTGAGCGAGTGAAAGAGACAGTGTTTGATTGAGCCTGTTGTCAGAATGGATAAGCAGGTGACCAAGTGAGCGAGTGTGCAAGCGAGCACAAAGACGAGTGTGTGTCGAGCAAGCGGACAGTTGAACAGTCACTGGGTGAGGGAGCGGGCAGACAGGGAGCTCGCGAGGCATGCAAACGTTTACAAACCGTCTCGCCCAGGGAGGCCCAGAGGAGGAGGGAACAAAGGGGTTCGTACTTGTCATTTTTGCAAATACATGAAGAGATGGGAAGGAACCACCCCTGAAGGGAGACAAAGGAGAGCCCGACATTCAGAGTTAGAGAGCAGGGATGCAGACACCACGTGGCACCGCTCCTCAACAGACCCTGATCGAAATCTGCGGACGCAACAACTTCCCAATCGTACAATGCTTGCGAAAAATGTAGGCTCATTGCCTAACATGGTGCAATTGGAACCTGATGTCCCACATTATAACAATAATATTTTATTTCATATGGCTGCACCATTAATGCAAACCACTGCATCTCACGAACACCGCAGAGTCGCGAACGAGCAGTGCTCGCTCGCAGCAGACTTTTGAGAATTAGTGCCAGCAATCGCAAAAGTTTTGTGGGATGTTTGGGCGGCCACATTGATCAATGTTTATGAATGCGGGAGGAAAACCGAGCACCTGGCGATCACCCATGTACGTGAGGTGATTAACACTTGATCCCCATACAAAAGGCACATAATCCACTTGCTGTACTGCCCTGGCTAGAAGCCTGGCTGTGGTGACCACGACACCCAGGCAATGTCATGTAACGGTACACCTTGCATCTTGATTACAGATGTATCGATGGAACAGTGTGTTTTACTTCCGCAGATTTCTATCCAGCATGCACATTACACCCGAACAACAAAGACAATGTGCATTTAACATATTTCCAAAAATAACTGGACAATGTTTCACACATTTTTAACTACAGGGTTTTTTGTTTGCCATGGAGACATGAAAGCCTTGACACAGGTAAAGAGAACACAATTAGAGCACAGATTTACGGGACAACCAACCCACAATGCCTTGCAGCCTCAAAAGAGCGAACGAACATAAGCGAATAGCAACCGGAACTTTGACCAGGACCCCAGACCGCTGCTGAGAGCCACGATAAGCAGAAAGTGTTGCTTTTTAAAGCACCATAGCAGCTGGAGTGCTAGGAACGTGTGTAAGAGAGACCTAATTTGTGCCATCCCACCATTACGATGGCGTCCACAGCCACCACGCACATCTGTGGGGATCACGGCTCACGCCAAGAGCTCAAGGCCGTGATCACCTCGGGCGATTTAACGGCAATCGTCAATCAGAATCTGCAATGAATTAACAACGAGCAGCTTTGATATCTCGAGTGGGCAACTGTATGGTGTAACGAATTCTCTTCAGCCAATTAAAGTAAGCCTTGATGAAGAGGGTCTAACCTGAACAATTTGTCTGCGGAATGTAAATTCATCTGTTTATTACAGGTGAGCCTAGTACTAGTGACCAGATGACTTGAATGGGGTAGGTTAGTACTAGTCATTACTTGACAGGGATGGGGTAGGCTCATTGAAGTTGGGCTTCATACCTAGTCACTAGTTAGGTGAGTCATTACTTTATGCATTCCTTTATGGTAGTGAGTGATGACTAATAGCCCACAGAAATCACTCACTACTATAAATTACCTGCCATAAAAGCAACAAATCACAAGGAACTCTGTTCCTTCCACCTAGTTCCCCCATGCTTGGTTTGGAAAACGCCATTGTGTTCTGGTGCACAAAGTGTGAGGTTACGTAGTCACATGACCTCCGTCTCTGATCTGATTGGAAGTTGCTGCCCCAACACTTCATATATGAGCAACTAGAATTGAAATTTTAATGCGAAGACTTTATGGATTTAAATAAAAATTGTTCTGGTTTCTAGGGGGTGATGACATTTTAAATGGAAAATGCTGCAAAAAAATACTTTAGCCTAAGAATGGTGACAATGATTGCCCTGATGCTGCTGTGTGGACTGTGGCCTCAAGGGGCTCCAGCGCTGCCCTCAGAGGACATCACCAAGAAGTGCAGCGACGTTACCACCACCCCTACCACCACAAAGCCAACAATAACAACAAGCATGGTTCACCAAACAGTGGTGATGACATCATCCAAACACTTGTTTCAGGCTAAGTGCACTTTGAGGCCACGTGAAGTGTCGAAGGCTCACTGGCAGGTCACAGGATAGGCCCAGATGTCACGGGTTGCCTCACTGAGACGACGAGCAGAGGCACAACCTGTGCTTCCTTCTGTGTCAACTCTCTGTGATTTAGCTGCCTGGCAGCAAAGCCATGCACAGCCGCACCAATGCTTCCCCTCGGAAGCATATGGATGAACGCTGTAGAGAGCGGAGGAGCCTCCTGCTAGTTCACGCATGGGATGAGGCATCACTGTAGGGTCATGGGGCAGCCAGGATCAGTGGCCCAGCGAGTCCATCCAATATACATAGGGTGAACTCTGCATCACTCCTTGCATACACGACCACCCGTGTGCCCAAAAGAGGCTGTTGGGGGGGCCTGTGGACAGGAAGCTGGTCGCTCGCTCGTCTGTATGGACGTTTCAATGCAATACCCTCGGGCGCACGAGTGTTCCGTTTTTCTTCCACACGCACACAAACTCCCCGAGTGGTGAAACACAACCACGTCAGACAGTCCCGAGCAAGGCTCGGTGCAGTGTTTCTGCCCCTCACGTCGTCGCGCAAATTAAAGGGCGTTCACCAACAACGCCAGCGCTAACAGCAGCGGGGAATTGTGGCCCGATGGTTGCCGGCCGAGAGCGCAGGCGAGCGGTGCTACCCAGCGGTGAGGTGCGTGCACGAGGGGATGTCCCGCTAACCGTAGTCCGTGACGGGTGCGCTGCGCCGTTTGAGCAGTAGGTGAACGCGCCGCCCACTGGCCTTGATTGCATCAATGGCGTGCTGGTATGTCATGTCCTTGCTGCTGTTCCCGTTGATCTCCATGATACGGTCGCCCACCTGCATGGGACGCGGAGACTTGTGTAAGGCACCGCCAACAGTGAAAACGCTCAGAACGTGCACATGGACTTGGAGGAACTCATGAAGCAGAATGGGGGACCTGTGGGACTCACAAACCTCACATGGACCCAACAAACTCGGAGATGGGAGGACCCGTGCATGTGGGAATCCAGGAGACTCATCAATAATACTAATTGGTATAATTTTTAAAGCGGCGTGTATCTTCCTTCAAGGTTAAAGGTATTCGTTCCAAGAATGACTCAGAGGCATGAGGAAACTGCAGACGCGGGGGGGGGGAGCGGTCGGTTATGCAGCCAGTGCCAACATTTGCCGGACGCTGTGTGTTAAAAATATTTTGTTATTGGCCAATTAATGTGTTAGAATTGCTTTTCGTAGCTGTTCTTTCACAATAGGCATGTCGAACGTTCCCTCTCTCTCTCGGCTATCCCACAAGAATAGCTATGTAGCATAATTCGCATACATCGAGTAGAATGACAATAGGGGGGTTTTGTTATTTTTGTTGTTGCGGGAAACCGTTAGACTTAACGAAAACACACATAAAACAGGTGGAAACACATACAAACTCCAAACAGAAAGTTACTAAGGCAGGAATCGAGCCACCTCGTGTAGGACCTTCAATATGTGATGCGTATATATCATAACGGCTGCTAAGAGGCCAGAAAACTCGGAGTTGTGTCCCACGTCGATAAACAAGGAGATCGAGGAGCCAGGTTATCGAGACTCCAGGGGGGTTGATGAGATGCACCCTGGCGTCCGAGGGGATGCGCAGCGCACGGCGTGATGAAGGGGTCACCTGGATCTTGCCGCTGCGCATAGCTGGACTGTCGGGCGCGAGCGATACGATGGTGAGGTCGCGATTGTACTCGCGGCCTCCGTCCAGCTTCAGGCCGAACCCATAGGGACCACGCTCCAGGTCCACCAGGTAGTACATGGATACCTGTGGCGAAAACCGCGGGCACTGACGCTCAAATAACAGTGTGCGTGTGGTGTGCGTAGCAGGAGCGTGGGAACGGTGTATGGTCAGTGTGGGAGGGAACCATTGAATGCAGAGATCCAGAGGAAACCCACACAGAAGAGGGGGAGAAAGCACAAGATGGAACCACCTCGGGCAGGACTTTTTTTTTTCTATGTGGTGCATCTGTCCCCCACATGTTTGCACGGTTAATGTGTACAAGTGTAATATGCACAGGTACTTCCTCAAAATTACTGCAATATGCGAAATCACACTATGGGGGACATGTTCGCATAAAGGTTGCGTGTGAGGGAGAGCGATAACTGAGAAATGAAGAAGTCAGTTGGTTTGTAAATAAGCTGCAAGGAAACGTTGAGCTATGTATCTATTTTTAACAGCTTTCCACCGAGGAGGGGTAAGTAAGTAACAGTATCTCAGGGCACCGGGGCCAGGTTAGTCAGGACAACTGACTTAAGCAGCATGACTTTGGATTGTAGGAGATAACTGGAGTAACTGGAAAATACCCACGAGCACACAGGGAGAACACAGACTCCATACAGAAATGTACTCGAGCTGGGAACTGAGCCCAGGCACTTCTTACTGTGAGGCAGCCCACCCAGGAGTGGTCATGTAATTGTTTAATGTATTCCATGCCAGTGACTCAGAAATTGCACATTTTCATCAGATGACTTGTGTGTGATGTGAAGGACCGGCCTAAAATGTGATTCGATCCGTTAAGACTCATCCAGCCTCCTGGATGTGATTGGCTGGTATCAGGTGTAAGCAACCGTGCTATAATACCAATTTCTCCACCTTATACAAACACGGTACTAAATACAAAATCATGCAATGCTATAGATGTGCAGTGTGAATGTGCAGTAAACAAGGCATAGCTGCACATGTGTGCATGGTTAATGTATACGTTTTTATGTTAAAACTTGAGACTTATTTTAACAGTTTATCATTTTCATTGCGTTGTTCAATTTATAACTATGTGCAGCGCTTTGAACTGGAGTTTATGAACTGCGTTATATGAATAAAGATTATGTTACAATTACAGTTAATGCATACGTGTGAAAAGATATTGTAGGTGGCTGTCTTGGTGACACATGTGGACCTCGCCCACCCACCTGTGAGGACTTTGTGTCAGGCTTGACGTCTTTCCTGTTGCGCGGATCAGGCCTGGGGACAGCAGAGCGGTGCAGCACAGGAATCATCGCCAGTCTCACGTGCGGAGTTTACCGGTTAGCGTTACGTGGGATTTACCGGTTAATGGTACGTGGGGTTTACCAGTCAGCAGTGCATGGGGTTTACCAGCTAGTGGTGTGCAGTGTTTAACAATTACATGTGCGTGGGGTTTAACAATTAGATGTGCGTGGGGTTTAACGGTTAGCTGTGCGTGGGGTTTATCGGGATGTGGGGTTTACTGGTAAGTGGTGCATGGAGTTTACCGGGATGTGGGGTTTACCGGTTAGCGGTGTGGGGTTTATTGGTAAGTGGTATGCGGAGTTTACGTTTAGCGGTAAGTGGGGTTTACCATTTAGCAGTGCATGGGGTTTAGAGGTTAGCTGTGTGCAGGGTTTACCGGTTAGTGGAATTTGGGGTTTACTGGTTATCAGTACATGGGGTTTACCGCTTAGCAGTGTGCGTAGGGTTTGCTGGTGAGCAATGCATAGTGTTTACCAGTTAGAGGTTTATGGGGTTTAACATTTAGTGGTGTGAGACGTTTTCCGGGATCTGAGGGTTACCGGTTAGCAGTGTGTGGAATTTACCGTTTAGCGGTGTGTGGAGTTTACAGTGTAGCAGTGCATGGGTTTTACCGGTTAGCAGTGTGTGGGTTTTATCGCTAGGCGGTGCAAGGAATTTACCTGTTGACGGTGGGTTGTGTTTACCAGTTAGTGGTCCGTGGAGTTTGGCGGTTAGTGGTGCGTGGGATTTACCGGTTAGTGGTGCACGGGGTTTACCAGTTAGCGTTCCGTGGATTTTCCCGGGATGTGGGGTTTACCGGTTAGCGGCGTGTGGAGTTTACCTAGATGTGGAGCTTACCCATTAGCGATATGTGGGTTTACGGGTTAGCAGGGTGTGGGGTTTATCGTTTAGTAGTGCGAAATGTTTACCGAGATGTGGGGTGTACAGGTGAGCGGTGCATGGAATTTACCAGTTAGCAGTGTGTGGGGTTTATTGGTTAGCGGTAGGTGGGGTTGACCATTTAGTGGTGCGAGGTGTTTACCGGTATGTGGAGTTTACCGGTTAGCGGAACGTGGAATGTACCGGTTAGCGGTGCGTGGGGTTTAGCGGTGCATGGGATTTACCAGTTAGCTGTCCGTAGGGTTTACTGATTAGCAGTGTGTGGGGTTTACTGGTTAGTGGTGTGTGGAATGTACCAGTCAGCGGTGTGTGGGATTTACCGGTTAGTGGTACATGGGGTTTATCGGTTATCGTGTGTGGGTTTACCGGTTAGCTGTGCATGGGGTTTACCGCTGAATACTGCGTGGGGTTTACCGGTTAGTGGTATGTGGGGTTTACCAGTTAAAGGTGTGTGGGGTTTACTGGTGAACGGTGTGTGGGGTTTAACGGTTAGCGGTATGTAGGGTTACCGGTGAGCAGTGTTTGGGGTTTACTGGTTAGTGGTATGTGAGATTTACCGGTGAGCGGTGTGTGGGGTTTACCAGTTAGCGGTATGTGGGGTTTACCGGTTAGAGGTGTGTGGGGTTTATCAGTTAGCGGTGTGTAGAGTTTACCGGTTAGCGGTGCGAGGGGTTTACTGCATAGCGGTGCGTAAGGTTTGCCGGTGAGAGGTATATAGTGTTTACTGGTTAGCGGTGTGTGGGGTTTACTGGGATGTGAGGTTTTACCGATTAGTTGAATCTGGGGTTTACTGGTTAGCGGGGTGTGCAATTTACCCATTAGTGGTACATGGGGTTTTCCGGTTAGCATTGTAAAGGGCTTAAAGGTTAGTGGTGCAACGGGTTTACTGGTTACCGATGCATGGAATTTACTGGTTAGCGGTGCGTGGGGTTTACCGGTTAGCTGTGTCTGGGGTTTAAGAGTTAGCAATGTGTTAGTTTTCTGGTTAGCCGTGTGTGGAATTTCATGGTTAGTGGTGTTTCGGGTTTACCGGTTAGTCGTATGTGGGGTTTACCAGTTAGCCCCACGTGTCTCGTCATATCAGTAACCCCCGCGTGTCTCGTCCTGTGAGTTACCCCAGTGTGTCTGTGGAGCGGAAGGCGCTGGATACGAGGCTGCTGGAGAAGTCGTCGTCGTTGCCGATGGACGAGAGGCTGGCGGAGTCTGTGGGGACATGAGGGCGCGATGAGCAATGGGCGGGGACCCGTCCACCGCCACCACCCCGAGTGTGGGTGCAGGCGTACGAGTGACCGTCAATCACTGCGAGCGAGAGCACAGTAGCACGTGTGCGTGATAGCAAGTGCGGTGAGTGTGTTGCTGAGCGTGTTAACGAGTGTGTTGGCGAGTACGTTAACTTGTTAGCGTGCGTGAGTGCGGTGTGAGGAGGGGCGAGGGTCTTGCCATGAGCGGGAACGATGCGGAGGAGGATGGTGTTGCCCTCAGCCTTGATGAGGTTAACGATTTGGTCATGACTCAGGTGGACGATGGGCTGCTTGTTCACGGCCACGATGCGGTCGCCCACCTCCAGCTTGCCCGAGCGCGCAGCTGGGCTGCCCTCCACGATGCGGTCGATCTTGTGTGGAACGTCCACATCTAAACGATGCCCACGGTCCAACTGAGCCTCAACGCACAGTCCCACTCAGCCTCACCGCACGGTCCCACTCAGCCTCGCCACGCGGTTCCACTCAGCCTCGCCACGCGGTTCCACTCAGCCTCACCACACGGTTCCACTCAGCCTCGCCGCGCGGTCCCACTCAGCCTCATCACACGGTCCCACTCAGCCTCACCACACGGTCTCACTCAGCCTCACCACACGGTCTCACTCAGCCTCACCACACGGTCTCACTCAGCCTCACCACACGGTCCCACTCAGCCTCACCACACGGTCTCACTCAGCCTCACCACACGGTCTCACTCAGCCTCACCACACGGTCCCACTCAGCCTCA